>SNQJ01S0083422.1:1423-13687 GCA_010110895.2 Picea sitchensis | reverse complement strand
GCACTTCACTTATTCTGGTTTCTCGTGAAATGTGCATTAACATTTAGTGGTGTGATTTTCCATCGCCATCACTCTCAATATACGACAAAACCGTAACTTTCAATTTAACCGCACCACCGGAATGTTCTAAAACGCTCCAATTTCAATTTCCGAGAAAGGAAAAACAGCCGCTCCCTATTGCCAACGGTCATCCAATTCGATTGATTTAAAAGCATAATTAGGTCGATCGATTGGTATCTCTAAATAATTCTATTACACAGTCACAGATCGACTGTGGATTGATTTGTTTTCAAGTATTGCAAAATCTCATGCCCCTGCATGCGTGCCTGTTTTATTTTACAGAACGGCCATGGATTGATTTGTTTTCTCGCATTGTTACACAATTACGGACTTGTCTATTATTATTTTACCTGTTTCATATTTTCTTTATGTACATTTCTTGTATTTCTGATCTCTTAGTTTTGTGCCTGTTGAACTATACTTTCATTGCACTATGTTTCTATGTTTTTTCGGTGCACCGTTTTTGGTTTTTGAAATTTTTTTAATGCCTTTCATATCCATTATTATGGCATGGCCGGCATCATATAGATTAGGTATAGATAGGAGAACGAGCTGATCAATGCATATTGGCGAAATTTTTGGCAGATAATCTATGGCTTCGACCTTATTATTGACAATAATATGCCAGGTAAGATAAATCATAATGTTATTGTGGATAGTTTGAAAGAATTTATCATTTATCATATAGATTAGGTATAGATAGGAGAACGAGCTGATCAATGCATATTGGCGAAATTTTTGGCAGTTTTGGCAATCACCATTTGGATTTCAAAATCATCGGAACGGGTTTTGGTTATCAATGAACGATGTGTGCGGTATTGTGTATGAAGACCACGTATTGGAATCGGGATCCAACCATTGATTTAAGCTCTGAAAGGTTTTGTCAAATCTATACCATGATTTAAGCATTTTCCAATTTATTCCATGCATTTTAATCGTCTTTCCAACAGTTTTATTGATTCTTATTTAGCTGCACAGAAATTAGAACATGGAAATTAAATGTTTTGTGATTAATGTTTTGAACATGGATTTTTTTTTAATGCCAACAAGTATTTCGAGTTGAAATATTATTTAATATGGATTTCCTCTCTTGGGTAGGGCGTAGGGCTATTTTCTAGCCAATTTATCAGCGTTCATGGGTTGCAAAGATTCTTTGGTACTGCATCTGCTAACTTAGAGTTATATCATTTAATGGAGTCAATTTTTTATATGACTGTTAATATGAAGGACTCATCTAATTTTAGGTTATGGGATTTTGAATTTTTTTTAACTTTTAAATGGAAGGATTTACCCTGGTTTTGGTTATGAGATTTATTTCTGACTCAATTGGTGGACTAGATCTGCTAACTTAGAGTTTTACGTTTATCATTTAATGGAGTGAATTTTTTATATAACTGTTAATATGAAGGACTCATAGGTTATGGAATTTTAAATTTTTTATAAACTTTTAATTTACTCTGTTTTTGGTTATGGGATTTATTTCTGACTCAATTGATGGACTCATAGAAATTTCGTATTTAGGTTATGGAATTTTAAATTTTTTATAAACTTTTAATATGAAGATTCACTCTGTTTTTGGTTATGGGATTTATTTCTGACTCAATTGATGGACTCATAGAAATTTCGCATTCAAGTTATGGAATTTTAAATTTTTTATAAACTTTTAATATGAAGATTCACTCTGTTTTTGGTTATGAGATTTATTTCTGACTCAATTGATGGACTCATAGAAATTTCGCATTCAAGTTATGGAATTTTAAATTTTTTATCAACTTTTAATATGAAGATTCACTCTGTTTTTGGTTATGGGATTTATTTCTGACTCAACTGATGGACTCAGAAATTTTGCATTCAGGTACGAGGTTTAGTATTATTTATTTACTTTACCCAAAATAAATTTGGTTTCAGTTACATTCATTGCAGAGTTTGAACCGGATGGAAGTTTCACATTCAATTAAATAGGTTATGTAATTTTTAATTTTTTATAAACTTTTACTATGAAAACTCACCCTGTTTTTTTGGTTATGGGATTTATTTCTAACTCAATTGATGGACTCTATGAAAATTTCACATTTAAGTAAGAGGTTTAGTATTATTTATTTACTTTACCCAAAATAAATTTGGTTTCACTTACATTCATGGTAGAGTTTAGATTAAATGGAAATTTATATAAAAAAAATTATATTCACTTTTGACACGGGATGTTAAAATAAATTTAGTGTCAATTACCTTTATTACATTTATTGTAGATTTAATTTTTTTAAGTTAGATTTTAAAAATTTATATGAATGAATTTTTTTTATATTCATTTTTGGGCATGATGTTGTATAAGTTTTTGATAATTTTCTTTATATTTCCACATAACATTATAAAATCTTGAAATATCAATTTACATGAGAGTTGGATTTAGTTTTTAACTCAGAACCTATGGCCGTTTTAAGTCAACTCAAAGGTAATCCCAATTATTTAAAGTATAGTACATATTTTATATATCTTTATTTTTTCAAGATTTAAAATCTCTTTACATAAAAGTATAAATGTAGTTAGCTGAATTTACTTTGTTGTGAATCTAGAATCTCTTTACATAAACGTATAAATGTAGTTAGCTGAATTTACTTTGTTGTGAAGCTTGAACTTTTTAAATGCTGGTTGAATGGATGCAGGGTTGGTTTTCTGATTTTAAATATAACATCCAAAGAGTTTTTTATTTTATTTTTTTTCTTAAATATAACATGATAGAGTTTTTTTTATTTATTTTCCTTATCTACAAAGATACACTTGTTTTGAAACTAATTTCAATAGAAATATGCATAAATTTTGTTTATTCAAAAGAGTAATTGAATTATTATTTTTTTTAATTCTCAAAAATCTAAGCAAACATAATGACTTGTTTGAAATGTTTTTGAGTGTATATATATAATTTTAATCATTCTTTACTGATATACTCTTACTATTCTTATTTGGAAGGCATTTCTCTTTATCCACCTATTCAAAGTCTCGAAACATGAAAGATAATAAAGTATGGATAAAAAATGAAATAAGCATCATTGCATGTGAAAAATGATCTCTGGCCTCCTACCTTCAAAGTTTTCCAAGTAAACCCAAATTAAAATAGTTGGTCTATGTAAATGGATAGGGTCTATTTAACATTGACTTTATTTTTTTCCATTAAGGTTTAGGCCGTGTTAAAGCTACATGCAAATTATTTATATTAATTAAATTTTATTTTGGCATGTCAAAGTTTTTCAAGTAAACCCAAATTAAAATAGTTGGTCTATGTAAATGGATAGGGTCTATTTAACATTGACTTGATTTTTTTCCATTAAGGTTTAGGCCGTGTTAAAGCTACATGCAAATTATTTATATTAATTAAATTTTATTTTGGCATGTACCCTGTTTTCAGATTTGGGTTTAGGACAATTATTGTGGTTTGTGAAGTCTACAGAGTAAAGAAACATCAATATTTTCAATGTAAGACACGAGATAGATTTTAATCATCCCTTCATTTTTCAAAACTGTTATGTATAAATTGTTACTGTTGTTTTTCAAAACTGTTCNCAAGTAAACCCAAATTAAAATAGTTGGTCTATGTAAATGGATAGGGTCTATTTAACATTGACTTGATTTTTTTCCATTAAGGTTTAGGCCGTGTTAAAGCTACATGCAAATTATTTATATTAATTAAATTTTATTTTGTCATGTACCCTGTTTTCAGATTTGGGTTTCGGACAATTATTGTGGTTTGTGAAGTCTACAGAGTAAAGAAACATCAATATTTTCAATGTAAGACACGAGATAGATTTTAATCATCCCTTCATTTTTCAAAACTGTTATGTATAAATTGTTACTGTTGTTTTTCAAAACTGTTCTGCTTATAAATTTTTATTGTTATTTTTCAAAATTGTTGTGCTTAATGGATGGTTATAAATTTTTGTTGTTATTTTTCAAAATTGTTATGCTTAATGGATGGGTAAGAGATATGTATATATATTTCACATTCTTCCATTCTGTAAGTTGAATAAGATTATGGAATCTAATCTGCATTTATTTTTCTCTTATATTTTTTAATGAAATGTTATTGTATGTTGCCCTGTAATAATAAAATTGGCGATATCCAAGAAACATGCATTCATATTAATTATAAAATACGAAGATGTGCTGATGAGTGGAGCGATGAATCCATTCGAGGTATGAGTGTATTGTGCTTAGATCATCATAGAAAGCCCATTGTTTTTGACGGATAATATGTTGCAATTTGTTTTAATAGACGGAGCAAGCTCTTCAGAGACTATAGAATGTTTAGATAAGGCAGTGACACTTTCCTCTGCATTAATTAATAATAATAGTGACAGAAGAGCAAAAATATAAAGGAGAGCATCCATCGGAGGAGGGTGTCAGGTGAGGGAGTTGAATTAAGTGTTAAAATTGGAAAACCGTGGAAAAACTGTGTGAAAATTAAGTGTCGAAATTAGAAAACTGTGTGCGACTAGTTTGTCTTTAAACAGAAAGGAATCATTACCTTTGCAAACACGAATTTTCAGTTATTTTAGATTTGCTCATATATTGTTTATGTTCCAATACTAATTATGGTCCAGAACAGAGCACCTTCATTCTTCGAAGTCCAGAACAGAGCACCTTCATTCCAATACTAATTATGGTCCAGAACAGAGCACCTTCATTCTTCGAAGTCCAGAACAGAGCACCTTCATTTTCGATAAATCGTAGAACAGAGCACTCCCTAATGGTCATCCAAGTATTTTCATTTGGTTGTGTTTCACCATCGTTTGGAGTCGATTAAAAAATGGACACCAAATTCAAATTTTCTGGTAATTTAGGCTTTTTACCATCTAATGTTTTGTTTTGATATATTTATTTTTTCAAAAATTAGAAGTATTGAATAATCTGCAGAAATCCCCCCGAAAATAAAATTTAGGCTAAATTTTAATGATGATTTCAAAAAAATTGAAATTTATCCACAAATTAACTTTACTTTTCTCATTGTCATCTGCCCCAACATTCAATACATTCAATACTTTTCTCATTGTCATCTGCCCCAACATTCAATACATTTTGCTATGTGGGAAATTGTTAGGTGGATTTTTAGGCCCCGATCCAATAAAAAAATCGTAATTTTAACCATTACTAAAAAATCCTGAATTACACGAACAGCCTATCCCGTTCCCGGCTCTCTCTTCTAAAAATGTTTTGGTCGCCATGGGTTGCTACCCTGTCTACCTCTAGTTCATTGACGTTGCGTTTCCATAAAAATCCCTGGTTGATTGTACGACATCCCATGTTTACTAATTTCCACTTTCCTGGGAAAATATTATTTGGAGAAAAGGTTCCTCTCAGGGTTACTATAATCAAAACCTTCAGAGCAGCAAGGGCTTTAGAAAAGTTGTTCAGGGCTTTAACTATTCCCCAGGCATGCTGAAATTATACAGTTCCTCACGGCTCAAAGATCACACCGCCCAAAGGTTATTCTTTTGGCTACGAGGTGAAGGTTACACTTTAGGTCGATGATCCTTCAACATAAGCGACTTGTTCAAAAATCATTCTGAATTTTCTTTTATATTTTCCTTCAGAGAGCACACCCAGCTGTAAGCTAAAATCCTAGAAAAATGGGTTAGTTTTATGAATAGATACTTTAACCCAAATAATGTTCCAGTTATAACTGTATAGCTTCAAATCTATTTCGAGGCTGTTGCCTATGGTAACCTTATTTTAGAGACTACACACCTTTTGGAGCTCGATTTCGTGCATATTAATACGTCATGATAATTTTCTTCTGAAGGGTCCGAGCCTTTCAATCTTGCTAACAGATTATTATATTTTCTCATAGATTCCAACGGAAATTCAGTATAGTCTAAGGGGCTCTTCCATATGCTCTTATCTGGGAGGTGATTCTGCCTCGCAATTGACAGGTCTGCCAAGTTAAGAACTCGTGACAATAGCCTTTTCTCTTATAATTTTCAAATCATCTCTTTCATAAACGATTACTAAACATTATCTTATCCTCCCAATATAGTACTTGATTAGGGAGAATGACTAATACGTAATTTTCCAAACCTGGGATTTCGAGTCCAACTGTCTAAGATCCTTTTTAGGTTTGGAGAGTTGCAATATCTTGAGTAGCTGGAGAGTAGGTTTTAAAGGATTTTGGTCCAAGAGCTAGATTCATGGCTCTTGAATTCCTTCTTCCAAGTCCACTTACCAAAGGATGGAGGACGACTTATTCCAAGATAAGAGAGATTTTTTTTCCAATTGCTTCCCTTCTTTCAAGAGGAATGATTTAATCTTTTTGTTTTATTTAACACTCTTAATGAAGATGCTAGAATGGAAGAGAGTTATAGAGCAGGAGTTGATAGAATTGTCTTGATGAAAATATTTAATTGAGATGGAACAGAGTTATAGAGCAGGAGTTCGTTGATAGAACTTCTTTGATGAAAATATTTCTTACTCATACATTAAGCCACCAAGAACCCTGGTTTACAATCTGTCTTTTCAATGTATCCAAGGGGGCCTGCCAATCTTCTAGGAGTCAAAGGAATATCTAAATAATGAACTCCAATTCACTTCAATTATGGAATTCATAATTTGTGTTATCATATTCAAAACATTGGCTGCACCATTCTAGCCATTAGCCTTAGCACTTCCTACTATTTAACATTTCCTTAGTGGCTATGAGTTAAGTATACTATTTAACATTTACTTAGTGGCTAGGAGATTTTGAATCTTTTGCTTCCATCCTTTAGGGCTTCTACATTGGAATATACAAATAGGGAGAAAGAGGCTATGAAAATATGAATTTTTGCATAACTTGGACAAGAAGTGGTTAATTCTATTAAAACTACTAACCACATCCAAATTTATTAACACGTTTGACCTCTTTTCCTTCTTTCTATTGAGTAGGTTGTATAGCTCACCTCTTATCCTTCTTGTTATATTTGTGCATAGCTTTGGAACAAGACAATATTCTTAAAGATTAGTATTTTGGGAACAAAGCCATGTTTATCGTGATAAATTCCAGTCCCAAAATTATCGCGATAATTTGTAATTATCACAATAGTTTCCTTCATTATTGCAAGACAATACAAATTATTTCCCTACTGATATTTGATCCACTTTAAGATGCGATTTTGGGTTTTTTAAGCTCATTTAGCAAAAATTACCAAGGGGGATTGAGCTTTGAGGRTACTRTGACCATTTTCTATCAAGCAAACAAGAGGAAATTTGTAGTTTTCATTGCAATCAACTAAGCGTTAGTGGAGTGGAGGTTTACTCCAATCTACCATATCRATATTYCTAAGTATGTAGAAAAATKTATGCCTTTCTTTTCTTTGTTTTCAAGATAATGTCCATTAGATATGCCTCTTCTTGCCATTTGTTAATGGGAGATTTAACACTTATGTAGATTTGATATTTTAATTGCAACATTCTTTGAGTTTTTTGTGGATCTGGACTCTAAATTTCCCAATTTGTTTTCTATTGTAGGTTTAAATTTTAAAAATTTAATTAGTGTTGTACAAAATGGCAAATCCATTGGACCCAATGTGGGAGTATGGTGAACCATATGAGGGTCATAACAGAAAAAAATTGAGTTGCAAGCTATGTGGAATGGAAATGTTTGGTGGAATCAATTGCTGGAAATACCACCTTGCCAAAATCCTAGGGCATGAAGTGGAAATTTTCCCTGCAGCTACCCCAGATGTTGACATTGTTGCAAAGAACTCAATCCTTGATATCACTAGGAAGAAAAATCAGAGGGAAGAATTGAGGAACCACATGGGAATCACAAGCTTCTCAGGGGCGGCGTAAACCTACTCCTCGGTCATGCCTTCTTAGTGCATTATAATTGTCCTTATAGTATCTAGATACATTTATTTTTGTTTTGATGTGATTTTGTATTACCTTGTGAGGACTTGAAAAATTAATTATTTTTGTATTTTTTCAAAATTTCCCAACAATTTCCCCTGTATTGTTGATAATTTATTTTCCGGATCCCTAGTGATAAATTCCCAACAACAAATGTAACATTTGTGTCATTAACTTGGTTGAGAGTCTGAGACTTTATAGCAATTATAATGATATTTGTCAGAACCTTGAAAAATATTTAGAGTTTCTTTCCTTCCATATTAAGACTAAAAAGGAGGATTTAATCTCATTCCATTGTCCTTGATGTTTTGAATCCATTTTCTAAGCATTGCACTTTAAGCCCAAGTCCAAAATCATAACCATTGCTATTTTTTTGTTTAAATTAATTTTAATTGATATAAATGTAGATAGAATATAAACCAACTATATTTGTAGTTTGTGAAAACACCAAAATATGAAAAACCAAAATTACGATAAATTGCCCAAAATAGGAGGAACCAAAATTATGTCCAAAGGCATTCCCCTCTTGCCATATTGCATATTCTATATAATTTTTGACTAATCAAAACACACCAAAATAATATTTATCTATACTGAAAGACAAAAGTGTTAGAAATTGGTAAAGATAACCAGAATCTACTTTTTTTTTTTTTTTTAATTGTAGACAAAATCAGCATAAACACATTCAACTTATACAAATCTAAACTTCAAAAATTCTAAGCATGTTGAATAGTTAGATATGAACCAAAAATTCTAAGCATGCTGAATAGTTAGATATGAACCAAAAATTCTAATCATACTGAATAGTTAGATATGAACAAAAAATTAGATCTGAACAATAGATCTAATGTTTAACCAGTTTTGAGTGAACAAAACACTTAGATCAGAATTAGAAATTAATTCAGATCATAAACAACAGATAGATATAACCAAATTCAGAGCATGCTAGAGTGTTACATCTGAAAAATAGGTCTGAACATGAACAACAATATAGATCTGAACCATAGACAATTTCTAAGTGATCAAGACATTCAGATCTGAACTAGAAGTCACTTCCAATTATAAACAACATTTAGATAAACAGTAGGTAAAGTTGAACATGCATATTATATAGTGTTGGCATGTTTTATAGGCAGCGTATGCTTGTCATTGATGGCAAGTATAGTAGCGATGATGGCTTGAGTACAGGTATAATGTGCTAGGCGGGCACCAGAAATATTTTGGGAAGACGCAACATAGCAAGCTCGTGAAGACCAGAAGAGATAGTGCAGAGGTGCACGCAGAGTGTAGAGTATGCGTGTTTGTCATTGATGGCAAAGATCACGACCAACAGCACAACGATGATCGCGTGGCAAGATCAGTAGCTAAAATTCCATTTCGGGTATCAGAAACAAAGACTCAATTTCGGAGTTCCGGATACCGAGAGTTGGAGGAGTCAAGAGTTGAGACTCTTCATCACAGGAGTCCCGAAGTGCCGAAATGAGAAACGTCGAAAATCCTGAAACAAGCACATCAACCGGATTTTTGGATACTGGGAGTTGGAGGAGTCAAGCGTCGAGACCCTTCATCACAGGAGTCACGAAGTGCCGAAATTGGAAACGCCGAAAATCCCGAAATAGGCACATCAACCGGAGTTTCGGATACCGGGAGTTGGAGGAGTCAAGAGTCGAGACTCTTCATCACAGGAGTCCCAAAGTGTCGAAATGTGAAACGCCAAAAATCCCGAAACAGGCACATCAACCGGAGTTTCGGATATCGGGAGTTGGAGGAGTCAAGAGTTGAGACTCTTCATCACAGGAGTCCCGAAGTGCCGAAAAGCGAAACGTCAAAAATCTCGAAACAGGCACATCGACCAGAGTTTCAGATACCGGGATTTGGAGGAGTCAAGAGTCAAGACTCTTCATCATAGGAGTCTTGAAGTGTCTGTTATCGCGCAATTTGTATTTTAGGTCACAGGCTACAGGATAGTGGACAAATTGGCGTAATAGGAACCTTCCCCACCCACTGTCACCTCGATGGGGAGGTTCTTTCTGTTTATGGAGGTTAGCCCAGAGGAGACGTCCCCGGTAACCTGGGGTTTGAAGAGGCAAAGGATAAAAGGTCAAGAGTAAAGGTTTTCCCTCCTCGCAGGTTACCACCAGTATCAGATAATCCGGCTAATCAACCAATAAAGAAGTGAAGTCCCTGTTGAGAACACCTGCCTGGAACAAGACAATAACAATACAATATGTATATTTGCAGGTTATAATTCAAAGGGTTAGTACTTCTTAATTATCTGATTTCATTTAATAAGCAATATAATAGACAAAATGAGGTCAACGTTTTGCTAAATAGCCTATGCAAGATCACCAATTCATCAATGTCTATAATAATGACCAAGCCAACAGTATTTTCACTCAAGAATAGCTCAATAAATGCTTGACGTCATCTTTAATTGCTTATTTGCTAGTTAGAAGGGCTGTTACGTCAAGTATGATGTCAGCCCTAGTTAGTGGAATTAGGGTTAATTAGGGTTTCAAAGAATGAAAGTTTAAAAGATGATTTTGCACACTACAAGCTCAACGTTGGAGAAAATACCAGTGCCTTAGGGTAAATGGAGTCAAAGTAAGGGCAAAAAGTCTCGGGAGGACTTAAATTTAGAGACTAGAAGGTAGGGTTCCAAGGTGCTGCAATGGTAGGGCCCTGGAATCAAAACCCTAAGGGAAGGAGGCTCACTCCGGTGTTGCTTAAGCAAGGCCTCGTGCTCCTTCCTCTTTATAATACACTTGGCAAAACAGCTAGCTTCAAAGTACAGATTTAAGGGAGAAAGTGTTGCAGGAGCAAGGCTTTCAAACCCTAGAAGGTTAAAACCCTAGGTGTAGATTCAACTAGGCCTAGGACGTCTCCTCCTTTCAACCTACAACTTCAACGCTAGCTCAGAAAAAGGGAGAAAAGTGTAGCAACGGCTAGGCTATATCTTCCTTCATCAATGGCTAAAACAATTTCTCAATCAAGGGGACATATAGCAATGACCTACTAGTGTGCTTGCTACCTAGGGTTTCAAGATTCAGCAATATAATAGCAAAATGTAAGAAATCAAGCCTACAACCATTCACTTAAGAAGTTTTGCATGAACAATTCACTTACATATCATGAAGAATGCATAATCAAACCCTAGTTGTAAACCTTCCATGAGAGAAACACCATATATGCCAAGAAGAATCCTCCAAGAAGAGTTGTGCCTCACTTAGAACACCAAAAATACCAAGCAAAAGGCTAAAAGATAGTCTCTCACAAGAGAGTGAGTTATGTTATTGTCAAAATGAGGAAAAACGTCATCTATTTATATCAATCCATGACCTTTTAATTAGAAAATAGGTCATTAAAATAGCCGACAAGGCTGACTACAAAATTTACAGTGTTTTTACATTAATTGCCAGAAAAATGACATAATGTGAGCAAAAGTTGGGACGTCAATCCCTCTTGAGGGAGACGTTGGCCCTTTTTGGGCAAATCCAGCATCCAGAAATGAGACGTTGGCCCTTCTAGGGCATCCTCCAAGCTGCCACATGTGCCAATGACCTCAGCACACTGCCACACACTACAGATAACGTCCAGCTCTCCTAGGTGACGTCCTGTCTCTGCCATCCCGGCAACCATTTGATGGGCTCTTCAGCCCCATGGAGGTTTGAGCTAATTATATCCCCATGTGTACCGGTCCACTAGTACCTGTTCGTCGGGTATGGTCCTGCACATCAAAAACTTTGCCCTCCATGGGCTCATCAGTCCTCGGGATCAAAGCAATGTCAATCATGTTTCATCATTAAATTTATCAGATACATGCATAAAACCCCTAACATATCCTCTAATAGCTCAAAGACAGTACATTGATCTACTATACAAAGTTGAAGAAATAGACAGAACAACCTATTGGGCTGGTATCCATAATAAGAGGAAAGTTTCCACAGAAGATCATTCAAGCCATGTACATGAAGTGATATGGTCTAAGGATGTCCAGTCATAGTGAAGACCAAGGGTAGGTATTGCCCGTGGGTGCCTTTGTAGGAGGTGATCTGTACCCATCATGGATGCACTTTTTCCAAGGCCATTTATTGCCTTTATTCTTTATTTATTGCTTTTTCTTTCTTTTTACTTCAAGGTCTAACCAGAGGACACTGCCTTGGTGTGGTGGCCAGAGCTGACAGTGCTACCCACTAGTATTTTCACAGAAATGATAAGGCTGGCTCGTGATGAGACCCCCTTTTCCCTTGGCCATCCAACCAAAGGTCATTGCCCTGGCGTGGTGACCAGATAATGGCAATGTCATACTGCTAGATACCTATGAACATA
>SNQJ01S0083421.1:60729-76205 GCA_010110895.2 Picea sitchensis | reverse complement strand
GGAGAAGAGTGGCACATCTCTTGAGGAGGACTTTCTGTATTGGTTTGAGTTATCTCTTGAACATTGTATAAGCTATTTATGATAAGGAAGTTTTTTCTAGGTTTTCTTCCCCTAGAGGGTTTCCTAGGATAAATGTTGTGTCTCTTGTGAATGTGTATTTCTTAGTGATCTTGTCCTTATGATGCTCTTATCTATTGAAATGCAAAGAACTATAATAATGGAATAAACATTAACATGAAGTTCTACGAATTCCATGACACCGACAGATTGATGGCTTCATGGTGGAAGGAGGAAACAAAGTTTACAAACCGGCAGAATGGATGGTATGGGACAATAAACCTAAGGGATCCATACATCTACTTGATGTCTCTCATCTGTCAAATGTATGGAGAGAAGGAATGCTCCAAGCTTTCGGAAGCATGGATTCCCTTGGCATACAAAGTGGATATCTCTAGAAGCAGTTTAAACTAGGGAGCGATAATTTCAAAATAATTGAGCATCTGTATACAATAGGATCAGACATTGAAAGAAGTGAAATCTCCCTCTTTCCATATGGCCTCGTACTTACTCGTTGTTATCTGTGCGAGAAATGTCTTTGCCAACATGAATTTAAGATGGCAAGTTGTAGAGCTCCCTGTCCATGTTTATTTTAGCATACTATGGGAGAACAGGTACAAAAAATCCTACACATTCATTTGCGATGAATTCATTGCTCGTATTCATTTTATTATATTTAAAAAGGAATGCCCGAGATTATCCGCAGTAGCCAAGAAAATGGTAGCGAAGGTAGCCCACTGGTATTTGGATCAACAATCAACCTATATCAGGGTGTTCATGGCCACCAGAGAGCCACATATACTACCCGTGCACGTCCGAGACCGACTCATTGTGGGATAAATTTGCTATCAGACTATCCTGCAGGGCTATAACGCCACACTAGTCAAGGATAAGAAGTGAGATTTCATACCCTACGGTTTCCATGTGGTGTTTTATTTGGTAAAGAAAACTGCTCAATCCAAATAAGAAGAGATAAGACAACTTGAATTTAGGTTCCCAATAGGCCATTTACGCAAGCACAACACTAAGGGCTTGGTCCTCCAACATGCTTCATAGGTATCATCATGTTGGCCATACACGCATGATAAATTTGAGGATGAAATTTTTACAGAGTGCGCTTAGCACTGGGAGGAGGTAGTAAAGAGAATGGCCAACCCAAACATGACTAGGTTCAAGGCTATGAGCATGGACAAAAAAGTGGATACAATAGAGAAATCATCTCAAGAGGCCCTCAGAGTTTAGGAAGAGATCATAGTGGAAGATACTACAGAGGCACAAAGAAGAGGTTTTCTCTTGTTAGAAGGGGCGCAAAGAATAATTGACCAGTTACAAAATGATCCTCACCTCGTAGAGATTTCAAGGATCCACTGATATGACCAAGAAGTCGATATACAAGAGAAGGTGACCATGTAAGACATAATCTATCTTCTCACCAAAAACTCTGCATGGGTGCAAATCTGAATAGGGGCGCACCATTGGTTTGGGTGACCAAGCAATGGGAATCCAAACTAGGATGATCTGAGAGTGGTCAAGAGGCTTTGGATATCTCAGAGTGACCTCTAGGGATCAGTGGGAGAAGCACAATGCATCCATAGAAGAGGGTGCACTCACTTCATCCTAGCAAAGGAGAAACTAGTAAGAGCACAAACTCCAGTTGGTGCGCCCTCCCTTCTGCCTCGAAAAACTTGAAGGAAACAATTTTATCCCTAAGAGAGTGGCTATATAATGGGATAATATTTCTCTTAGAGGTGGAATCATAGAAAACATAGTCACCAGGAGGCAGTCACGAAGGAAGTCACACTAGTTATTCTTCATAAACCCTAAAAACGAAATTGTAGTGAATGTAAAATGAAAACTCAGTAAATAAAACAAATGAGACACATAGCTTCAGAAGAAAAGGTAAGAATCCTTTATTTGAGTCTCAATTCACCTTATATACTGAGGGAGACATTTATTTACATATATTTAATTAATCATCAAAATTTGAATAGGTGTTGCACCTAGGTGATTGACTTATGTGCCCTAAGTGGGCGTTCCCCTAGGTGGCCTCCTTGGCCCAATTCTTCCTTGTTTAGATATGGAAGCATATTGGATTCCATGAGAATATGAGGAAATGTGATGTGAAATACATCAGTTGTGATCCACATTGCTTGAGCTGGAGTTTGGCCTTGGTAGGCTATAATATATGAAGTGTATGTCTGGTGTCTTGTAGAGCGACTCTCGGTGTCCAGTATAGTGTCTTTGGCCAATGGGAGTTGGAAATCAGGAATGTTGTTCACTGGATGAGTGATGGTGACTGGTTCTTCCAAGAGGGAAGGATCAAACAACTTTAAGTGATTTACATTAATGGCATTACAGATTCCCAGTTGTGGTGGCAGATCCAATCTATACGCATTTTCTCCAATCTTGTCGAGTATGGTATACAAACCATATCTTATTGGAAAAAGCTTGTGATGGTGGCCTTTGAAGTGCTTCTTATCCAAGTGTAACCATACTTTATCCCCTGGTTGAAAGGAAATGAAGGTTCTTTGTTTGTCATGGCGTTGCTTGGCATGATCTTAGGCTGCTTGGAGTGTTGTTTTTACTGCATTGTGGCGTTGTGCAATTTGTTGGAGAAATCATTGAGCTGAAACTTGTTCCTGTTGTTGATGGAAGGTACCTTGAGGAGCCTAAGTGAGTGGGATCTCATTTGGAGATGTTGGCTGGAATCCCAAGAAGACTTCAAAAGGTGAAAATCTTATAGAAGAATGTGTTTCCTTTTTGTAGCTATGTTGTAGAATATGCAAGTAATTGTCCCATTGTTTGCCGTGACCAAAGTGAGTTTGGAGAGAATGAACCAAGACTCTATTGACAACCTCTATTTGGCCATTCGTTTGAGGATGGAATGTATTAGAAAACTTGAGGTGGCACCCCAATAGCACCCATATGGTCTTCCAAAATGTGTTGAGGAAGCAAGAATCTCTGTCTGAGATGATAGTGCTTGGGAGGCCAAAATGGGGCTAGACATGTCAGAAGTAGAGTTCTGCTATTTGCATTGATATAGTAGTCTTCGTGCATGGGATAAATAGTGCCATTTTGATAAAGTTGCATACCACTAACCAGATTGCATCATGTTTCTTTTGGGTTGTTGGAAGTCCACCGAGGAAGTCCATTGAGATTGACTCCCAAGGCCAAGAAGGAAGCGACAGTAGTTGATACAACCCATGCTTCCAGTTGGATAGCTTGGATTGTGAGCATAATGCACAGGATATGATAATTTTTTCAACTTGAGGCTGTATGGAAGGCCAATGAAAGTGGCGTTGCCTATGTTGGATGGTCTTTGTGGTCCCAAAGTGGCCCCCATAGAATGAATAATGTGCCTCCCCGATGAGAAAGAGGAAGTCTTCTGAGTTTGGAATGCATATCAAATTCAACTTATATAGCCACCCATCTCAAATAGTGTAGTCTAGGAAGGGGGTCTAATTGATGACTGTGGGACTTTGCAAAGCTTCCCAAATCACTCTAAAGTCGGGGTCAGTAGCATATTGATATTTCCATGTGTCATAAGTAGTACAACACACTTCTAGAATGGAAATAACTGGAGTGGGAGGTTGGCTTACCAAATCAACCCTCTTATTAGAAGTGCCTTTCTTATATCTGATGACTAAGTGAAATTGTTGAATGTAGGAGGCCCATTTAAGGTGCCTTTGTTTCTGAATATTTGATTGAGATTTGATGAAAATCAAAGGGTGGTGGTCTGTATGCAAAATGGTTTCTTTACTCAGCAAATAATGCCTCCATTGTTTGACTTTTTGAAATAGTCTGTAAAATTCCTTGTCATAGGTACTATAATTTTTCTTTGACTCATACAGGGTTTCAGAGTGGTAAGCAATGGGGTTTCCTCCCTATTTAAGTACGACACCAATAGCATATTGTGAAGCATCATAATCAATCTCAAAGTGTTGGGAGAGGTCCGGTAGATGTAAAACAAGGGATGAGTAGAGGACATATTTGAGATGAGAAAAGTGACTAGTTTCTTCTTTAGTTCATATGAATGTAGAAGAAGTATTTGAGATCTGATGCAAAGGTTGAGAAAGATGTGAAAAAGATGGAATGAACTTAAGATAGAAATTGATGCCACCCAGGAAGCTTTTGAGCTCCTTAGCTGAAGAAGGTAGAGTCCATTGCATCAATGCTTAGATGGGGGATGGATTTGGTTGAATACCCTCTGAGCTAACCACAAAGACGAGATAGGGAATTGAAGTCTGACCAAAATATGAATTCGTCACTTTGACTTGCAACTTGTGTTCTTGGAGAATTTGGAGAAGTTGTCAGACATGTTGCATGTGAGTGTCCCATGTACGACTATATATGAGAATGTAATATAATTAGATGACCACAAATCGGCCCAAATGTTCTTTGAAGATGTCATTGATGAGCCTCATGAAATTGGTTGGGGCATTGGTGAGGCCGAAATGCATGACTTTCCACTCAAAAAGACCAAATTTGGTCTTGAACGTTGTTTTCCAAACATCACCTGGGTTCATTCGAGCTTGATGGTAGCCAACTGTCAAATTCAATTCAGTCAGTTATCTTTCCATTTCTCTATTTTTGTTGGGGTAAACCGGTAAGTAGGGGCATTAGGTAAAGCAGATCAGGGGATGAGATGAATGGAATGGTCAATGTGTCTGGAGGGGGGGAGTCCCTCTAGAGGTTGAAATACCTTTGCAAACTCATGAAGGAGAGGAGTCATGGTTTTAGGAACATGGTGCGTGGTATTGTTTGGTCTTATTGGGTGCACCAAACAGAGAGAGACACATTGGTTTAAGTGTACATGCGAGATTTTCTCTTTGGTAGAAGGAGGTTTGGGTTTTGCTGAAGTTAAGATATAAGAATGGCCTTCTTTGGTAATTTTGAATTGGCAGTTTTTGGATAGATAGATAAAATTTCTTTGGGTTTGGTATGGGATACCGAGTAAAAAATCCACATAATCCGAGGGGGAGACATCACAAAGGACAATATATTTGAATTGGCCTATGGCGAAAGTGACCAGACAATGCTTAGAAACTAAGAGGTGAGGGCCATACTTTTGGATCCATCTGAGTTGATAGGGTTCTGGATGTGGAGTAGTAACCAGATTAAAGTGGTTTACAAGGTATTGAGACACCAAATTCTTTTGGATTCAATTGTCCATAATCAGTAAATCCAAGGCGTTTTTGATTTGGAAGTTATGGGTGAAGAGGGGTTGGGTGGATGAGTTCGAATCTTCATGGGTCATTAGAAGAAATGAGGGATATACTTCTGTGGGATAGTCGAGAGGCAATTCTTCAGTATCATCTACTTGGGAAGGTGCATTGAGATCAGTGAGTAAGGTTTTGTTGGTTTTTAGATTTTGGAGGATTCGACAATATGATGAATTGTGAAGTAGTTTTGTGGAATGAGCACTGGGGTGTCCTTGTATTTGTATTGGGTGTGGTGTTTTAAGCCTGAGGAGGTGGAAAGTGGGCTGATGGATGGGATATGTATGGCTGAGAGGCAGGGGGGTTAGTGTAGGGGCAGGACTGAGGAGTACCACCTCTAGGAGCGAATTTCCTTTCTATAGCCAAATATCTTTGAAATGTTTTGTCTAAAGTTGGATTTTTAAACAACTCTACTTCTTGAGGGAACTGAATTAATAAAACATCCACAAATGTTAATATGAGTACCTCTTATAATCTGGAATATGAATTAAGAGGCGCATCTTGCAGAAGAAGTCTATGTAGTCTTGCACTCCTTGTGAAGGGAGTTG
This sequence comes from Picea sitchensis, assembly GCA_010110895.2. NCBI lineage: Eukaryota > Viridiplantae > Streptophyta > Pinopsida > Pinales > Pinaceae > Picea > Picea sitchensis. Next base: position 70,381 of record SNQJ01S0083421.1, on the reverse strand, counting down.
TCGAAGTTTGTGGCATTTGATCAATAAGGATTGCACATAACTGGGTGGGTAGAAGTGATTTCTCAAATATTGAGAAAGTCGAGCCCAGGTTCTTATGGTTTTGGAAGTAGAGGATTCTGGAGCATCCCCAATCTCTATCACAAATGTGGTCTTCTCTTGCTCTATATCCCACCAAGTTTGTGCCAGTCCTTCTAATTGCAAGGAAGAAATCTGGATCTTTATTTCCTCGGTAATGCCTGGACATGTATTGAAATAGGTGGAGAGGCTATGGATCCAAGAATCCACAATTTCTCCATTGGTTTGACCAAACTATTTGGGCAGTTTGATTTGAGTGTCCAATAGGAAGGGGTCTGGATTGTTTTGTTGTTTCATTCTGAGCAGCTCATTGAGGATGGAGGCAAGATCTTGGATGGGATTTGATGTGTTGGAATCTTATTCGACTGCCAAAGGATCTTTGCATCGAGGCATTGTGAGGCTATTTGAGTATCAAAGGTGCCCCTAGTTTAAAATGATGAACAAAGGACTCTCTTTTGACAACAAAGGATGCAAAACCCTGAAGCAATGGACCTAAACTAGTCTAGAGGGAGAGATATGTATTGTTTTAGATCTATGGAACTCCTCTCTATTGCAATGGAGACCTGGGCACCCTTGGGGATTATGATATATGTTGAGCTTCTTTCATTAAAATGAAAACCCTCGAATAGGCAAAATCTAGACTATTTCATGAAAACCCCCAAAACAAATTTGGCTCAATATTCAAGATCGAAAACTTTTCCATGAATCTTGAGGCTCTGATACCAATTGATATTCCCAAGAAGGCGATCTATAGGAGAAGGTGACCACGCAAGACATAATCCATCTTCCAACCAAAAACTCCTCAGGGGCACAAATCTGAATGGCGGTGCACATTGGTTTGGGTGACCAAGAATGGGGATCCAAACTGGGATAATCCGAGAGTGGCCAAGAGGATTTGGATATATTAGAGTGACCTTTGAGCATCAGTGGGAGAAGCACAATGAAACCATAGAAGAGGGTGCACTCACTTCATCCCAACAAAGGAGAAAATAGTAAGGGCGCAAACCCAGTTGGTGCGCTCTCCCTTCTACCTCAGAAAACTTGAAGGAAACAATTTGATCCCTTAGAGAGTGGCTAGATAATGGGATAATATTTCTCTCAGAGCTAGAATCATGGAAAACGGAGTCACTAGGCGGTAGCCATGAAGGAAGGCACACTGGTTATTCTTTAGAAACCCTAAAAATGAAATTGTTATGAATGTAAAATGCAAACTCAGAAAATAAAACAAATGAGACACATAGCTTCAAAAGAAAAGGTAAGAATCCTTTATTTGAGTCTCGTTCCACCTTATATACTAAGGGAACCATTTATTTACATATATTTAATTAATCATGAAAAGTTGAATATTTGTTGCGCCCAGGTGATTGACTTGTGCACCCCAGGTGGTTGCTCCTCTAGGTGGCCTCCTTGGCCCATCCACATTGATTAAAAAAACACAAGAAAAGGAGAGCCAAGTAACTTAGAGCCAATACAACTTGAAGAAATAGTCGAGCCAAAAAACCCTGAAGTTCCATCACCGCATATTAGATCACTAGGGGGAATTTCAACCCATCTTGACATATCAAGGACACCAGGTAGGAAAAATATACCAAACCCCTTGTTCAACTTGATAACCATATATGATGATCAGGAGAGTTCAGAGGTTTCCCTTGTGACTCAATTTCAGATTACAGAGGAAAGGGAACCTGAGAAAGCATCTACTATAGGTCCCGATGCTTCAATTCAAAACCTTACGCAGAGTGACCATGAGGTCGAAAGTGTCTTGGACACTGAGCTACTAGACTTGTTAGGAACCCCAATAGGAACCTCAAGGGATGAGCTAGGATTGGAGAGACATAAAGAGGAAACTCCATAGCAAGAAATTGACATTTCGATAGATGATTACCAAGTAAGTACCGAACCTACCCCTAATTCTTTAGTTTTGGCCGATGCCTTATCAGCTGATGAGAAACAAATGAAATTCGAGCCATTGGGACATATTGAAGAAGTTCATGAACCCATCCTAGAACATATACACACATTCGAGAGCCTGGGAAATACTCTAACTTGGGGAGAGAAATAAATCCCCGAACTTGTTGATGAGGTCACCGATATACAAGCGATCACCTATGACCAAAAGAGAAAAGCCATCATGAAGATAACCACCTAAGAAGAGAAGGCTTATGTTGGATAGTTCAAATCTCATCACCACATAGGAAAATATGCTCAACACAGAACATGCCAAGATGTCTGAGCTTATCAACATAGAGATGGCTATCACAGGTGCCACCTTGGATAGAGAAAGAAGAGATGAAAAGGAGCTAGTTGTTGCACTTAAGGAGTTGGAGCATCTGTGCCATTTGGAAAAATACTATAAGGACCTGTTGACGGGCGAAATTGACCGCTCGTCAACTGAAGGAGTGAATCCGGTCCGGGGTTGTCTAATTAACCCAAGTCGTTTGGATTAATCCACTCCGATGGGTTTAGTGGTTACGTTGGCTGATCTAAGTCCTAAAGAAAGCGAAAAACAAAACTAAAGAAAGTGTAATAACTAGATGAATAACAATCGCTGAAAACTATGTCTAGATCTAATATGTATTTACAGTTTAACTAACTAATATTTAAATATAACTCTAGTTTTACATATACAATATATACAAATGATTATATTTCTAATATATATATAATATGTACACAATACGAATTTTAATCTAAATCCGTGAAAATCAAATGTAAATTGATTTTTTAAACAGTAAAACTATTATCTATTTTTTATGATTTGTTTTCTTATAAAGGCAATAAAATATCAAGCTGTCTAATTGAAAACATAAATCATAGATAATAGAAAATGTTTTAGCTACAGGAAGTTTCTGTATTCATTAAACTAATGAAATTAAACTAGCAAATTGACCTATTATCGCATCCCATATTTGTTCAGCGTATAGCTTCCAATCTCCCTATCTAATGAGGTAAACCCGCAACAGATCCTACAATTGCTTCTCATAAACGTGAAGCAATAATTATTGAATTCAAATGATAGAACATATAAGAGATATGATCATAGCAATCTTTTCATTTCACAAGCATCCACATTAAGATAAATCCTGCTGTGAAAACTTGTGCATGAATGTTCAACAAATGGTGAAGATAAATCTCTTAATCCCAAGTTTAAACAAGATGATTATTGTATGTTAAATATGGGACATAAAACAAGGATAACATATAATTTTTTTTATCATACCAATCTTCAATAAACCATGATAGCTAAATAAATCATAATCTAATTACAAATCGAAATAATCATGACTTTAATAAAAACACGATATGGAGAAGCTAAAGATGTGACAAATATCATATTCTATTCAAGTCTGTGAGTCAGAAATCCATAGTTTTTTCTCTAGGCAGATATGGTTTTAAGTTTACAAAATAACATGCTTATATAGGTTCCAGGAACAAAATGTTTCATGTTGATAACATCAAATCTGTTCAAAAATGTGGGGGATGTAACCTCCCAGATTTTTCTTGATATAAAAACAACTAACAGCCTAATCTATTTACTAAAAACATCAAGACTGTATGGCTGGGAGATCCCAACAGTGATTCATATCTCTTTGAAAGTCATGAGTTCCTGTTAACAAATAAAAATAATAATATTTTACATGTATTTTCAATTATTAAAACAACCAATTCAAGTTTTTCTAACTAGCTACAGAATCTCATGATTTTGTAGCTAGTTATAATTATAACTAGAATCATATTTCATTCAATCAAACAAAAAAAACTAAAAATTAATCTATGAAAACAAATCATGTATTCTAAATTGAGAAAGACAGAATCATACTAAACTTTGAAAGAGATCATACCTCAAATTAAGGGATTCAAACAAATCAAGTAATTTTGGAATTTACTATTGTTGTCGCTGCTTCCACATTCTTAAAAATAACAAACCCTGTAGTTTTTTGGCGTTTGTCTTTGGCTTGAGATATGGATTGGAGTCTGCTATTCTCATTCATTAACGAATCCACCTGGTCTTCCAAATATTTAAGCCGAGACTGTAGTAAAGGCACATCCTTGTAATACCTGTCGATTCAGGATCGACATTCATTACAGTGTGGCTATAGAGACTGTGTATTGGAACTGATAGTATTAACAGCTGGAGAATCATCCATTTGACATGTAGGTTCATCACGGAGTTTGATTCCAGGAAAATCAGGATTGTCCTTTAGACATGGTGGTAGGTTGGTAACATAATCATAGGGTCTGTCAGGACAAAGTCCATATGAGTATGGATACTCTTCGGCCAAGAACCTTTCAATTTCCAAATTTGAACCTTCACTAATCTCAATTGTGTTTTCTGTGTGTGGACAAGGTTTGGGTTTGTTTCAAGCACATCGTGAAACCCAATGAGTGGCCTTTTTATTCTTATAATTAATATCGATGTTGCCTTTAAGATTTTTCCCTGTGGGCTTTTTAACAGTCTTAACACAACTCTTAGGATACAAATCTGGTTGAGTGTCGGATTGAGTATAATGAAGGTAGGTCAAGGGTTCCAAATTAGAGATAGGATCACAGGGCATGAGCAAAGGAGGAGATATGGTAGGTTTCACAAGGGTTTTTGTGACAACATGCTTGTCAACCTGTCCCAACTCACTATTACCAAAGCCATTTCATAACACAAAAGCATCCCAACAATCGTTGTTTAATTTCAATTGATGCATGATGATAATCTTGATTAAACCATGATGGAACAAACTAGAATCAGACTTCTACCTCTTAAACCTCTTTCCCATCTTGTATAGACTTCTAAGGAGGAAATAGGGCATGTTCAGTGGGAAATCAATAAATCTCATAAGAAATTGCAGGTGATACAAGAAAACCAACCCAAATCTCCCTTCACATGTAATAAACTGTTTCACAATAGCTAACAGATCATTCCATCTAGGTTTTAGAGACGAAACAGGCATACCGCGGTCACAACTGGTAATTTTCCTTGAGGTGAACAAGAATGACCAGGGGACTTCTTAAACCTTTGCGTTCTTGAACCACTTTTGCCCCACAGTTGGTAAACCGGTAGCTTGGCTTATAAAATATTCATTTACCTCAAGCTACACGTCTCCTATTTTTACTCTGCAACTATCGAATGTCAACGCGAACTCTTCAGAAACTCTCAGATTGAAACCATCAAAATTTTCAATAAAAAAACGCCAATCGTTCCTTTCTAAGTCATCTCTGGCATTGTCAAACGTCAACAAGGTCTAGATGGCATTGGGATCAATCCTCACCATAGGAGCCATGGCTAGGAGAAGGGAATCAACACGGAAATCAGAGGTAGGGTTTGATAGAAAAAACATAGAGCCATAGTCCTGAGTTTCCTCAATGCAATGCATAGACAGTTCGAAATGGTAGGCAAAAGCATTAATCATCATGTGTGGGAATGAGATCGTGAAGCCCTAGGCCATACAGAGAAATAATATCACGCTGTACCTCATATGATACCTTTGGATATGGGTAGTGTAAGTATGTAAGAACTTGAATACCATAGAGCGCACATATTCATAGCTTGATTACAAAGGTAAGTGTATCAAATAAAATTGAAAAATTAAAAGTTTTATGAATGAAAACTCCATTAATATCCATCAAAAATTAATGCATGGAGGCCTTTCACTTATGTAACCAAGGCATGTTTAGAACCAAGGAGTTATAAACACGGAGAACAATCATGTTCATAGAAAGAATATGCCAATTCAATAATAAACCATAAGATCAATTTCCCTTTAATCAAAAATTCAAAACCAAATGGCGATCCCAACTACGCGTTTTCATGCTTACAGTCATGAAAACAAAAATCAAAAGACAATAGGGAGAAGCGACGATTTGCAACTATCATCTCAGAAACTGTTCATGAAGAGTAATGAAATTTCATGACCCTGTGTAGGCAACTATGTAGATTGTTTAATAAAAATTAAAATTATATTATTGCTGCCAACAATGGCGACACGCTGGTAGAAGCAGTTATCTCTGCCAAATGAACGAGTTAAGATTAGGATAATCAGAAAAAAATTCAAATAAAAAACAACCAAAAAAGCTGTATAAACATTGCAAACAATTAAAATGCATTCCAGTTTCAAATTACTGGTATTTTAAAGAGACGAAAACTGACAACAATCTTAACAGAAGATAGTCACGATATTAAAGTTAAAATATTCAATACTGTTGATAGGGCCACTACTTCCAGCAGGCATCCATAGCCTTGACAGGGATGTCAATTAACCCACTCTGATATCTGTATCCTGCCAAGAAGTTCCATATCAGAACGAAGGACATTTAAGGTAAAAAAGAATCCATATCTGAGAATTTTCATATACCTGACATTGCTTCACTGTAAGTGGGCCTATTCAGTACCCCAACAAAGTTATCTTGGCATCATGCATGCATTTACCTGCTGCCAGCAGACCTATTCAATATCCCGGCAGGTTTACAAGCACTTCCCATAGCTCTCTGAAGGTTTATTTAGTTTTAAAGATATTTAATAGAGCGGGGTGATGCTGAAAATCCTAGTTTTTGGACACATCTTAGTAAATTACATACCTTGAAGAAATTTTCTTAGCTTTCCTTCATTAAGATCTAGAAATAGTTTGTTAATAAACCAACTTTCAAACTCAGAAAAATATCACAATTGATGCTTAAACAACCTTCAACAGTCATTTTAGAAGGGAAATTGTTTTGTTCTCTTCGTCTGAGCTAGCCCATGATGCGGACATGTGTGTTTCAAAAAGAAAGATTGATAAGGAAAATCAAAACCAACCAGCAAAGAAAAATTGGAAAGCAAAGAAATCTAAACAAAAAAAAATATGTATAGAAGGTGTATCTGAAAACATCATGCAAAGAATCCCTTGGGAGACTAAAAGAACGTAGAAAAATCCTGTTTGATGTGAAAGCAGTCGTACTCGTAGTACCTTGGGTCAGGGTTGATTCAGATTTATTTATCTCTTTACTTTCCATTTAATATTTTCATGACGATACTGCGTTTTTGAAAATAAATGTTCAACTAGAAGCAAAGAGAAAAGGATCAAGCAGACTTCCCTGACAACAATCATATTATGGTTCTCATGGTGCGCCCACTTGCGTTCATGACTTCATTATTACAAAGAGAAATAGTGAGAAATAAAACTAAAAGAAAACCTATTCCTAAACCTATCCTAACTATTAAACAAATCAGAATACTACGTGAAGTCATGCTTCCAATGTAGCCATCGGAGTAACTCCAATCCTGCAATGGAAACAAAATCAAGCATTATTAATAAGAATGGTAATATATCAAAAAAAGATAGAAACATATCACACTTACCTTCATAATCATCATCTAAAAACGAAGTAAGCATGATATTACCATTTCCTTGAATATTCTTGTTGTACGAATCCTCCATCCATTGTGCAATCTTGTCGTGATAAGGGTCATAATGGCATGGGCGAGTGTAAGAAAGTTTAAAAAAATTGTCAAGATTACAAGGAAATGAAATAACCATCAGCCAAGGCTGAAATGCCCCATCCTCCTGACAATTCTCTAAGTGTTCATTAATTTCAACACATGGAGGATCTAAAAGAAATATGTCACGCCTACTTCCAAGATACTTAGGTAAAAAGAAAGCAAGCATAACTTTATCTTTATTATGAATTTTTTTTATATATGAATATTCAAGCCATCCTAAGATCCTTTCACAAAAATGAGGATTCAAACCACGACTTTGATGAAACAAATATGGGAAAATCATCATAAGAGGATTTGTGACGTCAGACAGATCATTGGTTTGAATGCTTCCTTTGATGAGATTTATCATTTCAAAATGTGAAGTATAAACATTAAGATTCGAGCTAATCAAAGAACGAATATGAAATGTATAATGTTTTATCTCCATAAAATATAGTGCATTGTCTTTTTCAACAATAAACTGTGTAAAATCATCTCGTAACATGTCCTTTTCCCATATGAGTGATGAAAGTGAACAAGCATCAAATCTAAGTTTATCAATATTAGGTTTGGAATTGATTTCACTGAAATTTAGCATATTGAAAGGATATGATTGTGGTGGAAAAGAGTAGGATGTTGTAGGTAAGATGTCAAGTCCAACAGAGTCTAGGAATAGATCAGGATATAAAAAATAAAAGGAATTATAAATAAGCACATGAAAAGAATCTCTTGAACTATGATAATTAACAATGGTATTCTCAAGACATTTCTCTTCACTTTCTTTAAAACTCTTTCTCTGTTTTGGTGATGAATTCCTCAACATAATATGATGATCTGGATTTGCCTTTTGTGTGATAGATAATTCAAAATTTATGTGACAAACATCTACTCTTTCCTATGGACAAAGTGCATTTTGAGGATGAAGGTTTAAAGTTTCTTCTTCTAGTTGCGTATATTCTTCTCTAATTAGTTTCATAGGAGTATTAGAATGTTCAAGATGATTTTCGTCACTTAAGTGTTCTTCAATGACTGATTTTAAATATTGATTAGAGCATGAGTTACAAGAATGAGGATATTCACCTTGATCCAGAAACAAATCTTCTTCCATACTGGTCGAAGACTGAAAATACAATGATTCAAAGGAAAAACTAATTTGGTTGTCATTAAGAACTTGGTTAATAGATTCTACCTCCCTAGCTTGTTCAACATTATTGGAAGGATTCTTCTCATCTTGCGAAGAAAATTGTTCTTGTAGTTGAGTGATAGGATTTGCAATTGGTTCTTCGTTCGTGATTGAATATGACTGGATGGAAGGGACACAAGCATCATAGAAGAGATTTAATGCAAATGACATATCATCGAGATTAAATTTACAGAGGATATGATAGACTCTTGTGAAAAACTCTTCCGAAGATGAATCACCATTGATTAGCGAAGTATGAAATTCTTCACATAATCGATCGAAATCATAAATTTCAAAAGCATCTAGAAATTCATCTACAAATTGAAACCAATAAAAAATGTGACATGCTGGAAAGGATTCAAACCAATGTTTGATCCAACCTCTAAAATTAAAAGTGAACAGTCTGCATAAAACTCTTAAATATGAGATGTCATGTTTGATGCATTTGCACCAAAACTTGTTAAGGTGGTCTTTAGTAGATGTATTGCCTCCACCATCAAAGGTGAGTTTGGACAAGCGAGAGACTGACTCGTTGGGAACATCGGGTAATAATAAGTTGAAAGCATGTTCCATCACAGTGATTTTGGGAGCCATGGGGAAATTGAATACATTTAAAATAAAGGCTCCTAAAAGGCGAGCTTGTCAGTCGACCCTCCTTCTAGCGCCATTTGTTGACGGGCAAAATTGATCGCTCGTCAACTAGAGGAGAGAATCCGGTCCGAGGTTGTCTAATTAACCCAATCTATTTGGATTAATCCACTCCGATGGGTTTAGCGGCTCCGTTGGCCGATCTAAGTCCTAAATAAAGTGAAAAACAAAACTAAAGAAAGTGTAATAACTAGATGAATAACAATCGCTGAAAACTATGTCTAGATCTAATATGTATTTACAGTTTAACTAACTAATATTTATAAAATAACTCTAGTTATTACATATACAATATATAC
>SNQJ01S0083421.1:1302-20395 GCA_010110895.2 Picea sitchensis | reverse complement strand
TTCCTTCTAGTGGGTGCTAGAGAAACCAGGGAGTTGGTGCTTCCTTCTAGTAGGTGCTAGAGAAAACAAAGAGTTGGTGCTCTTAGCAAGTTGTAGCTTGAAAAACAGAGGTTGTAGCCTCACAATGAGTTGGAGCTCATATGTATGATAATGTACAGAATGTAAAGATTACTTATCATATAAAGAAGAATAGGTTTTTACCCTTTATGGGTTTCCTCAGGAAATATTTGTCTCTGTGTATTTGATATGTGTGAATGATGTTTAATGTTCTATTGCTTCCCTGCATTATTGTGATTATCATCGAGTGCTCTGTAAAGAGTTAAAAATGAGAATAATTGTTTAAGCATAGTAACAACTGATTCACCCCCCCCCCCTCTCAGTTGTCCAACACGTGGATCTCGCGTGGAACATGTCCTCCTATTGGTAATAGGCTGATATGAATCCTTGATAGAACGACTTTGATCATCTCTTAGATCAACGATCCATATTTATTTAGGCTTTTGGGACTTTGGGTTATTCATTCCCAATTCTCAATTCTCCCGAAGTGAGATTCCCCGAATAAACCTCGAGGAAGTTGACTTCATATAACGATCCATATTTGACGCGAAAGTCTTAACATGATCCAATGGTTGTCAGGATTTTGGCTATTAGGGATATCGTGAACCATTGATCCAACAACTCTGATCAGTTCTAAATCAATGGTCTATATTCATTTCGGCCTTCAGGAATTTGGGTTATTCATTCCCAACTCTCAATTATCCGAAGTAAGATTCCTTGAATAAACCTCGAGCAACTTGACTTCATCTAACGATCCATCTTTGATGCGAGAATCTTAACACAATCCAATGATTGTCGGGATTTTGGCTATTAAGTATCTCATGAATCATTCGTCCAACGGCTATGATTAGTTCTGTATCAATGCTCTAGATTCATTTCATCTTTCGGGACTTTGGGTTATTCATTCCCAAATCTCAATTCTCTCGCAGTGAGATTCGTCGATTAAACCTCGAGCAAGTTGACTTTATCTTACGGTCCTGGCTTGTCTCGAAATCTACATCAGTGGGCAGGATTCTCCCTCGATTCTTTTTTAGTTTTACTGTGGGGATTACAATCCTGATTGTGTTCCTGTAATGTGCTTTCCCTTCTGAGATTCTTGGTATATTCCTCTGCGTGTTTTTCATAAAAACTCATCATCCCTACAATGCACTTTCCCTTCTAAGCTTTTTGGTTTTTTACTTGGATTCTAATAGATAAAGAACATTGATCTAGTTGGGAATTTGATCCCGATGATGTTTTTTCATTGCTCTGATCTTGTGAAATCTTATACGATGTATTTCCTGAGCTTTAGGTAGATTCCCCTGCTTGATGTTCATAACATCTCATCATCACATCATAATGACATCGGTTGTTGACATCAATGACAACACATCAATACAAATATGTCCAACAATCTTATTGTTCCATTATACACTTGGTGCTAGAAAAATCTCCCAAATGCCCCAGTTCCATTATGTTTTCATAAAATATTCCATCCAATCTCCATGACCCAATTTTCCTAATCCCAAATTCCACAGATTTAATAGCTCAACAAACTCTATCTAAGCAGTCAGAGCTACAAAAATCTCCCACTCACCCCAATTTTCTTATGTTTTCATAGAATTCTCATCTAAACAACCAATTCTAACAGAGATGTTTTCTCCATACTTGCCACAAAGGCTACTATGGAAAGCACCTAACCTCAAATCTATAATATTTCTAAGATATATGTGATTTCCTTGCAATTTTCTAATGATTTCAATGTGTGATCTCTGATATGGGTGAGAGCTACTTGAACATAATGTCTCTTGTGTGAAAATTTATGTTGTAGGAAAATTCCCCTGTGGACAGGTGAATGTCCTCTTGGATCTTATACCCCTATGACCAAGACAAAAAAATGCTAACATCAAACACCGACATTCCTTTAAATGTAGCTAAACTAGTCAAGGGAAAAGAGGAAGAAAGCACGAGTACCTTTTTCTGGAGTTTTTCCTTGCTCAGTCCAGGTTGAACTTGATCTTCAAGCCCTTTAATGAGTTCTGCAATCCAATAGATAGCAAAGACAAAGCATACTTCCTATTATACCAAGATCAGTTTAAACTGGATTCTTCAAAAAGAGACAAGCCCATGCAAATGTACACAAACTTGAAGGAAACAGGCCAAGAATATATATTAATGAGAATGTAACAAGGTGCTTACAAACTGTAGATGCAGATGCAATAGCCTCACCAATTCCTCCTTGTCCAACCCCTTTCTCAAAAGATCCACGATCAGAATGAAAATACTTTTCACTGATATTTCGCTCCCATTCACCATGAGAAGGCCTCCTTATATAGGCTTTGAGAGGCTCAACCACCTTAGATATTCTTGGGATAAGTTGAGGATTTAGCTCCAACAGTTCTGGGATTTCCCTTAGATCCAAACTTTAACTTGTATTCGAGCCAAACTGACTCAGATGCTTCTTAGATGTCCTTAGAGATAAGGGGGATTCTTCCCCAATATTCTCTCAATAGATCGGCGCTCCCTCAGAGTTGGCCATAGAGCATTGCAGTGCTCCCTGCTAAGAGTACAAGGAGCACTAGCACTCCTTGCAAGTGGGCAGGGGAGCGTTGATCTCCAAAAATACTTTTAGGATGATTATTCCTCAAGGTAAAAGCTTGTAAAATTTTCCAAATGATATATTTTCTTCTTCTAACTAGTGTTAGAGGATGTCCCAAGTGTTCTTATGATTTCGTATGCAATGTGACACATGTGAGATGAGAATATGAATTTTGCGACACTTGCGACAATGACAATGAGACATTATCGAAGTGATTAATTTTGACGTGTAACAGATTGCCCCCCAAAGTGCGAGGTCAGAAGAAGAAAACTGATGACTGAAGTGCTTTGTATACTTTCGAAGCAATGGTATGGAGTCGGAGAACCTAGTAGAAGCTGCAAACAATCATCAGACAAATGTTATGATATGTTTCAAACCTAAGGTAGGAATACCTATGCTTGAGTGATAAAGGAATTTTAAGGTATGGCCACCACCAAATACACTTCGGATCCATAATCATATTGACTTAAGGGTATAGCCACCAAAGATACAATGTGGATCTATACTTCCATGACATGAACTGATTGTAGCCACGAGAAATACACAGTGGATCTATGAGATGACAAAACATAGCCACGATCCAATACAAAGTGGATCTATGTGACAATATATATATCAATATGCTCTAATGATATCCTTTCCCAGCCTGGGTAAAGTAGATTTCAGAGTGAACACTCAACCCAGGGTCTTCTTCCCAATCCCGATGTGGTACAAATCTAGCCATGTGAATAGATGTTTTTATGTCGAACATGGTAGAAACCACTTGATTACCGGTTATTGAGGTAAACCGTTAACAAGTGCGAGGGAAATCATCAATGATGTCAATGACTCCCAAGGTACCCTAGTACAATCCAATGAATGTGAATAGATGACTTGAAGTCGAACATTCATGAAATCATTCGATCAGAGGTCAATGATGTAAACATGTGTCGGAGGTGAGGAGGCTTCCCATTGAGGCATGTAGTTCCGAAGGTACTAACTGGTTTCTAAGTCAAATTTCTTGGATAATGTGTTGAATTCAACAAGAAAAGATTCGTCAAAGGAGGGCCTTGATGTATCCCCCATCATCGACATGAAAATAACACAGAGACGTAAGATGGTGAATCAAATGAGTATGGACTGACACGATTATTGAAACTGGAAATTTGTGATGGTTGACTCTTGAGGTGAATACTTCCCTTGAACACTAAGGCACAATCAACAGAAACGTAACATGGACCAAAACATGATGCAGTGGATACTATGACTTTCATCGGGTGACCCAAAGGAGTAAAGAAACTCAGTGGATTGGTGCAGTGGAGAGGTTGAGCGTATTAAAATGTGTGTAAAGACAATGTGTCGTGTTCAAAGGCGACTGCAAGAGTGACTTGTGATGATTGTAAAAAATGGCTTGGCTTGTTGCCTTCAATTTTTTCCCCCATCCAGATATACGAATACCTCTTTTTATTTTTACGAGCTCAAGGAGGATAACACATGCGCGATATAAATCACCTTCGGTAAGTTCCTCTTCCTTTTTTTAACGAACTGGAAGAAGTAAGGCTTCAGTCCCATATGGGCCCTTCAATGTGTATTTTTTAATGAGTCAAGAGAAGGAAAACTCGGTGGTTTTTCATGTTTAGAGAATCTGAAAATAACTTTAAATATGACTCCAGGGTTGTCCTTTTTCGTAATATTAGTCTCTGGAGTCTGAAAAAGAGATAAACCGCTACTCAGAGAGGCCCTTTCAAAACCTTTTAAACGAGTGTGAAAGGAAGCAAGATCAATTGACAATATTTTCATGTTTAGAGAGTCTGAAAAGAGCTTAAAGGAGACTCCGGGGGGTTCATTTTTCGTATAACCTTACGAGTCTGAAAAAGAGATAAAATTCTACTCGGTTACGTTCTCATGTTTTTTTGAGCATGAGAAAGAACAAAGATCGTGTTCATCAGTGTTACACGGTTAAACGAAAAAATATTGCTTTGAAACCTGTAAATGAAGAAAAATATGCATCCAGGGTATTAGTAACATCTCTGAAAAAGATTGTAAAACCCAAAAGAAACTATAGATTAGCAAAAATGAACCCTATAATAGTGAAATAGGGAAAAACAAAATTACCATTTCGTTTTTACCAATCTCTCCTAGCATTGGTATTTTTGACTTTGGAGGGCGATTTTCAAGATGTTGGCACCAGCACTATGGTTGACCGTTTTCACATCTGTCCAGATCAGGTTGGACATTAACCCATTCTAATCATTTTTCACAGTTTAGAATTGCCTTTTAGGTAGTTTTTATTCTTGTCCTGGGCTCCCTAGGAATCCCTAGGCATCGAACCAAATTGATGCTCCCTCAAAGGGGTGAGGGGAGCGTCAATTGAGTTTTTGGTGCCCTGGTGTGTGTGCCAGGGGAGCTCTAGCGCCCTATGGATGTGTTTAGGGGGGCACCGACATAGGTTTGAAAACTAATTTTCTATTTATGCTAAAAGTACCCATTTTTTGTTGTGAGAAGATGATTAATGGCTTTTAAATGTATGTTCTTGCAGTTTAGACCGATAAAAATCATGATGGAATGAAAAGAGAGCGAACATGAGCTCGATGATATAGTTGCATTGAAAAACCCCTAGAAAAGGGTCACTTTGAGGAATTGTGGCCTCCTCAAGTACTTTAAATTGAAAAATATGAAAAAGGAATTTTGACTACTTGAGTATCTAATTGGATTGTGGGATGACGTCGAACAAGCATTCCAGATTGGGCCATTGTTGGCCCTTGACCAAGTTTTGAGGAAACATTGATCGTATTTTTGGGACTTCAACAAGCTAGTCAAAGATGGAGCACCCACGCAAAGCTGAGATCGCGGGATCTCACTTATTTTGCGAACTTTTTGGGCTTTTAGGGTTTATGTAACGGGTATGGGATGTCGTCCCATGGGTTTACCCATGTTTAGGCCTTTTTGTAATGTATAAATAGATATCTAAGCGATGTAAGTAAAAGGTGTTAGTTTGTCCAAGTTGGCTTCGTGCAAGAATATGTAAAGGTTTCTAAGTGCAAAGAGAAGTTGGTTGTTGGCTTTCATGCATACTGTGTGTTGAGACTTGCAGAGCTAAGTGCGAGTGATTGTAAGAGGCTTTGTGTAGATAGAATTTGTAAGGATTTGTTCTATCAAGGAGCTAGCTCTATGCCTTGACCTGATTTTGAGGAAGGTGGATCTAGTGTGCTGTGCACAGATCACCTGTCCAATGCAAAGCTAAGCTCTGTGGATTTGTGCACAAGAGAAGATGAATGTAAGGAGATTGAAGACTAATAAATAAGAGAAGAAGAAGTTGGTGGATGTATCCCCACACTGGGGTGAACAACGTATATCATGTGTTCTGATGTGCTTCGTGCAATATTACTCATATTGTTTATGTGTTTATCTGCTTAGTTCACTGATCTTGATGTATGATATATAGATCTGTGGACGCTTAGTGCTTTATGACATTTGATTGTTAGATCTGAGTAAATGTTATCTGCTAAGTGATTGGATGTTCTTAATCTTGATTACTACTGCACTAATCTGTAATAAGGGTTTAACCTATGATGTGGATAAGATTCAAGAACTAATGCATGTTATTGGCTAAGTTCTCTGTCAAGTGTTGTAATCATAGATCTGTGTCCCAGCTAGGTTGTAGACACATGAATCCTGCAACCCCCCTGCCTCTACCTCAGGTGAGACTTCATCTTCTTCGCAGGTGTTGTTGAAAGGGCTGGTAGTTAGGGTTTTGTTGGTGCGCTCCTGAAGCGTTGAACCCTGGGTCTGCCCCTGTCCCAATAAATGGTTTCATTGACGGGACCTGAAACTGTGAATGTTGGGAACTGAAGAAAATAGAAAGCTTTGTGCATAGATCTGTTGTTGTAGTGTGTGGTATTCTACTTGAATTGTGAATCACTGTGCTAAGAAAGAAACCTGATCTGAGGAAAAGAGGTAAGATCTTAAAGCTTTGTGCTCTGATTAAGGTAAGATAAGTGGAATTTTTTTCTTCGAAAGTATGAATCTAGGTATGTTTGATAGATTTTATCCTAGTTTGAAAACTAGGGCATAGTTAGAAGGAAGAAGGGATCTGAATAAATTTGATAGAGATAGTGAAAGATATGTTATTCCTATGCATAGAGAGAATTTTTGGACTAACAAGCGGATGCAAAAACCTAGAAATATTTTTTGCAGAATGCAGGTCCATCATTGTGATCCTAGTGCGCAGTACAATAAAGGTTGGGGATCGTTTAAAAGAAAGAGAGGATTGGAATTGTTCTATAATTGCAGAAGACCGGGGCATATTGCTAAGGAATGCCCTGGTATAGGTCCTATTTGTCTTTGTTTTAAAGCTATTGGTCATGAGGTTGAGGATTGCCCAAGAATGATTGCTAAAGTTGAAAATATGAACCTGAAACAAGAAAACAAAAAAGAAATTCAAGAGGCTAAGGATATGTTAGAGAACCAGAAAGAATCAGAGACTATGTTATTACAGTTGAAAGAAACACTGAATGATCATAGAGACTTCATTTTACCAGAGATCTTGAAAGAAAAGCAGTGCATAGTTACAAGAATAGAAGACTTCGACATAGACTTTGTATTAGATGAAGAAACACATGTGAATATTATGCCAGAAAGCACCTTGAAAATGTTGGGAAAGCCTGATATGATACCTTCATTGGGAAGGATAGGATTGTTTAAAGAAAATATGGTAACCCTATGTGGAAGAGTTACTAATGTACCTATGATTTCCCATGGAACATCAACTGAAGAAGAATTTGAAGTCATTAATTTCATTGAGAGCAATGCCCCCTTTTCACTTTTGTTAGAAAATAATTGGATTGAAAAGGATCATATCAGAAGTAAAGCAGAGGAGGAAGCTACAGAACAAAAAAAGAAAGAATTAAGGGACTTCATAGCTAGAAAAATAGAGTGCCTAATAGAATAACAAGAGGATAATTCGAAGCAACAGAGGGCAAGAGAAGTAGTTGTCAAAGTTGAAAGAACACAGGAAGGTTTGAAGGACCAATCCATGCAAGAAAGAAAAGTACTTGCCCTAGATTTAATAAGAGAAGAAGTACTACCTTTGCACCCTTTGGACGAACATCAACAATGCGAAGCTACTAGGCTAAGAGAAAGTAAGAATAAGAATGGAAAGAGGAACCTAGAGACTCATATCACAGGAAAGAAGGAAAGAAAGCTCAGTAAGAAGAAATAAAAGTTAGAAAAACTACGGGAAGTTCTAGAGAAGACTTCGCAAGAGATAGATCTACAGAATTTTAACCTCGCCAGAATAACAGAACAACGCGGAATGGGACTTCTCCATGGTGAAGCTATATGACCGTTGGAGGCATCCCAACCATTAGAAAAACGCTCCAGAACATCTAGAAACACATTTATTGATGGAAATATCATCGTTGGACCATTGGGACCGCGCCATAACGACCCGAATCATATTGATTGAGGCATTCCTGCCCATTGGAGGAATTTGTTATGATGGTTCTTATTTATCCCGTCGGACGCTGCGCCGGGACCACTTTTTGCAAACTGAGATATCTAAGCTAACAGAGAATTGATTGCATACCACTCTATGTTGTCTACACCTCGTCATTCGTTTGATTACCTTGCTTGTTCGTTCGCCTACCCAATTTATTTTATTACAAGTGTGAATGTCGGGTGAGCGTAGCACAACAGAGAAGTCCGTGGAAGAGATACTTGTCGACCTCATGACTGAGAAAGTCATGTCTGTAGGAATACAAGCATCATTGAATGGAGGATTTCAACCATCCCCCTCGACTGAACAACGTTATGGACGCACTACTGAGAAGCGAAGCAAACACCGTGATGATCTGGCTAACATGAAGCAGATCTCATCGGTCTTTCCAGAGTACATCCCACCTTTGACTGGCGTGGTTAACCGCGACAGTGTCCCGCATTATTTCGAATACATGCTCATCATTGCATACCTCCCAAAGGGGATATGTGTAGTTGGACCCCAGTTGGGACTGATCCCAGCTCTCAAGATCAGTGAATTCAACCTCGGAGACTGGAAGAAATATGCGATGCTCGCGCCGCATAGGTATTGGATGAATATGACTGGGAAGAAGCCCAATATAGTTCCCCAACCATGGATTAAGGATCTCGTGTGATCCACGATATTGAACATGATCAAGATCCCCCATTTCAGTGGACATCAGGAGGTTAACGCTTGTGTTAAACTCCTCCTGTCGTGCTATCATGGAAGTTATCTTTGGTTAGATAGGTCCATCACTATGGATCCAACGCTGATACACCTGATCACTAGATTGAGCATGGAAGGACCAGACCCTCATCGGTTCTACCTAGGGAAGATGTCAGATCACTCCTTGGCCCAGCGTATTAAAGAATATTGTGGCGATGTACAGGAGGGGAAGCGAGGCTACAAGGTAGCCTCCATCCAAGATGTGTGGCTTGCTTGCCAACTAATCACTAGAAAGCTCGTCATAAAGAATCGTCCAACACAAGTCACAGGGTTCGTAGTGGACCTCGCAGGGAATGCGTCGAAGGAATGCATATGAATTGGGCGAGTTAACTCATCAACGAGCTGGAAAAGGACTGTCGCAAAGCGCAAGATCAAGGGTATGAGTTTCAATTTAGTTGGCTATTGGTACTGATCACATTTCTCGCTTGGAAAATGTCGGAAGGAGAAGCCTTCCCAAAAATCGAGCCATAGGAACCGTTGGCCCCAAGGTTCTCCACCTTGTGGTACATGAGTGATATGGTGAAGCAGTGGAAATCGAATGCGGTGTTCCATGCTTAATACCTACAACCGAAGCGTGCCATTGAATCATTCCCATGGATGACCCTAAATACGTTGAATCAATACAGGCCGCTAGTGAAGTTCCACGCAGACTGACACTTCACCTCCATCACTGTGCGTAGGGATGAAAGTAAGGAGGAGCTGCACTCTTCTTATAAGATGACTGACGAAGATATGGAGGAGATAACCAAAGAATGGCCAACCGAATTCCTTGTACTGTTTGAAGATGTAGAACTCTTCGACCCCGACATCATCGGAAGTCCTTTGGTCACCCGGACTGAGTATAATGGACAAAGAAGCGCAAAGAAAAAGAAGAAAAAGGAAAAGGAGGAAGTGTAGAACATAGAAAGTGATGATACGGACAATGCCTCATAAAAGAGTAGGCTTGATTCACCTGTAAGAGGAGGAGGAGATGAAGTGAACCAAGAGGAAGGA
Source organism: Picea sitchensis (assembly GCA_010110895.2). Taxonomy (NCBI): domain Eukaryota; kingdom Viridiplantae; phylum Streptophyta; class Pinopsida; order Pinales; family Pinaceae; genus Picea; species Picea sitchensis. Next base: position 10,544 of record SNQJ01S0083421.1, on the reverse strand, counting down.
GGGGAATAAGGAGACAAGAAAGAAAAAGGTGAAGTAACACTGCCAAAGGATCCCCTTACAGAGGCCTAGACATCAAATAAGAGGAAGGTTTCCCCGGAGAAACCTTTGGCAAGAAAGAAGGCCCGCACCAATAAGCCTTAGTCGAAGAATGTGCTCATAGTGGACGATGTAGATCTCATCATCGCAGTCATAGAAGATGCTTCAGAATTTATCCTATAGAGACATGAAGCGAAGAAAGAAACATTGTATGAAAGAATAGAGAAGGAGCTCAGAGACATACAACAAGCCATCCATTCGAGCTGCACAGTGCCTATTGTGCCTTTTTCAACAAAAAGTGTAGAATTGGGGGATGATCCCACCCAATTACGAAGGCTAGCAGATGCAACCAAGGCTCAACTTCGTCGATTCCAATAAGAAAAAGAGAAAGCCACAGAGGCCTTGAAGCAAGAAAAGGAGGAGGCCTTAGAGAAACTTCGAGTTGCACAGTAAGAGAAAGATGAAATTAGGGTGATGTTCGAGGAAGATAAAGAGAGGATGCAGAAATAAACAGACCAGTTGCTTGCAGAGAAGACTAAGGTCAAAGAGGCATTGACTAGAGAACTTTGCTCTGTGTCAGGATTGGCATAGGAGGAACCAGAGTCAACTAAGATGCAAGTGGGGAAGCTCACTGAGGCCATTCAACAGCTTCAAGAAAGCGTAATAGAGTTAGAACTCAAAGCAGTACCTAGCACTCCACAATAAGTGTGCGATCAGAGGGAAGAAGTTGCCAGGAACGCAGTAGAAAGAATCAAGGCATTGGCCTTAGAGTGTAAACAATTAAGTGATCGAAGTGTGCAGACCTACGAGCGCCTTGCAGAAGATCCAGAGCTGAGGAAACTGGAGGCACGACTCCAGGAGGCGAAGCAACAAGCGTCCATCGTATAAGCATAGATGAAACTGCTTACTGCAGTCAAGAAGATGAAAATATCGCAGGAACAACACGCAGTCCAACAACAGGTTATTGCTATCTAGAGCAAGGTTATGGAAGTGACACAAAGACTCCAGTCGGTGCAGGATGAAGCCTGCGCGCTTTTTGAAGATATTGAAGGACAAGGCTCACAGCTAGAACAAGTAGTTACAACAGTGGAACATCACCTCGAAGGGCCTGCCATCGAGCAAGTAATTCAGGAGTTCACCGAGCAGGAGGCTTTGGTGAAGTAGTAAGTCAAGGCAGCTCAAGCTAAGCTCGAGGCCTTCAAAGCAGTGTTTCCAAGATCTGAGTGACTCAGGATGAGTCACAAGTGAGTGTTGGGGGCATGTTGGACCTTGACCAAGTTTTGAGGAAACATTGGTTGTATTTTTTGGACTTCGACAGGCTGGTCGAAGATGGATCGCCCAAGTGAAGCTGAGATCATGGGATCTCACTTATTTTGTGGACCTTTTGGTCTTTTAGGATTTATATAATGGGTATGGGATGTCATCCCATGGGTTTACCCATGTTTAGGCCTTTTTGTAATGTATAAATATATAGCTAAGCAATGCAAGTAAAAGGTGCTAGTCTGTCCAAGTTGGCTCCGTGCAAGAATATGTAAAGGTTGTTAAGTGCGAAGAGAAGTTGTTGGATTTCGTGCATATTGTGTTGAGACTTGCAGAGATAAGTGCAAGTGATTGTAAGAGGCTTTGTGCAAATAGAGTGTGTAAGGCTTTGTGCTATCAAGGAGTTGGCTCTGTGCCTTGACCTGATTTTGAGGAAGGTGGATCTAGTGTGTTGTGCACAGATCACCTATCTAGTGCGAATCTAAGCTCTGTGTCTCTGTGCACAAGAGCAGATGAATGTAAGGATGTCTAAGACTAATAAAGAAGAGAATAAGAAGTTAGTGGACGTAGCCCCACACTTGGGTGAACCACGTATATCCTATGTTCTGATGTGCTTTGTGAAATATTAATCATGTTGTTTATGTGTTTATTTGCTTAGTGCACTGATCTTGATGTATGATATATAGATCTATGGATGCTTAGTGCTTTATGACATTTGATTTTTAGATCTGAGTAAATTCTATGTGCTAAGTGATTGGATGTTCTTAATCTTGATTACTACTGTGCTAATCTGTTATAAGGGTTTAGCCTACGATGTGGATAAACTTCAATAACTAATGCATGTTATTGGCTAAGTGCTTTTCCAAGTGTTGTAATCATAGATCTATGTCCCAGCTAGGTTTTAGACACTTGAGTCCTGCAACCCCCTTGCCTCTACCTCGGGTGAGACTTCATTTGCTTCGCAGGTGCTGCTGAAAGGGTCGGTAGTTAGGGCTTTGTTGGTGCACTAATGAAGTGTTGAACCCTGGGTATGCCCCTGTGCCAACAGCCACAAATGCTTAAAATTGAGCTTGATGATGTATACTTTTTGACCGGACTCACAAGAAGAGGGGCTCCTATCACTTTTTCTAGACAACGGGAAACTCCTCAGCCTAACAAGGTGTACGTGGTTGATCATTGTGTTATTGGGTCACGATTGGTAAGAGGACTAATCATGATCAAGGAAGATAGAGATTTGACACTCCGATCAATTTTGTTTTCCATAACCAACCTGGCAGGTAGCACAAGTACGCATTTGGCCTCAAAATCCCAAATGGATTATTCTCTACAATTCGTGGAGCTAAGGTTATTCAACTGGAGTGCAGGTTTCCTTCGCAATGTGAAGGATCAAATTACGAAGTGCAGGACTAGGAAATAGAAAAAGTTCGGTTATGGTTCTTTTTTGATTTCTTTTTTTCTGGAGCGAATACCTTAGATGCAGCCACAAATTGCGTTGATTGCACCACCGGTGGATGAACCACGTATGGAAAGGTGGACTAGTTTGTATCCAAGATTGGGAACTGACTCAAAATTCAAGTTCACGGCCGACTTCTTTGCTTGGTGGAGAAGACAGTTGATCGTCATCGAGGACTTCCCACACACTGGAGTGGATTTTCATGGTATCTTGGACTTAGTACTTCCAGAGGGTATTGACTAGGATGTGTCAGGTACGAAACCAAAACCTTGTCATGTGTTTTTTTATTTTGAAATTTATATCATTTTTATTTGTACAAATAGGGGTTTTAACATATGTATTGTTTCATCATGCAGATAGAGGCGCATCATGTCCGTCGAAGATACCGACACTAGGGCGTCGCAGAGATGTGCAGATAGTTGTAGAGCATGAGGTGGCGGTGGGAGGTCTTCGGGAGGTTGAAAGGAACCTTCGAGGTCTGACTATGGTTTTCCCACCTCTTAGGAGACAAGACATACCTCTACATTTGTAGAGGCATACAGTGGGGGTTCCTGAGAGTTTGAACCACTTGCTTCGACGAGTGGCTCATGCAATGGTGTCATTCTTGGAGCACAATGTGGTGCAGGAGGACTAGGATCATCTAGATGTTTTTTTGTAGTCTTTTCATGATGATATCATGGGAATGAGGGCCGAGACTGTTCCCTTCTATGTAATTTTTTATGTAAACAAACTTTTTCTATCATGCAATATATATATATATATATATATATATATATATATATATGAGTTTTGTGGTGTCAATGATGTTACAAATTATCTTGTGTGATGTTTTTAATGTACATGTGATTCATTTTATTTATAAAATTTTATCTATGTGCAAGATACCAATCCAAAATATAATTTTCTAGTGAATCTGAAGTTTTGTTGAGTTCTCTTGGTATGTGTCTGTTTTCTATAAACTCAAACATTCTTTCAAGACGAAAAACTCGTAGGTGGAGATGCAATAGGGTAGGGTTGTGAATGGCGTAGACTCGATTAAACTGACAAACCACGAGTTGAGAGTCTAGGTTAATGATTATATGAGATATACCTAGGGAGGAGGCCTTAGTTAAAATTCCAATGACAACATGAAATTCTGCCACGTTACTGGTTGTTGATCCTAGGAAAACGCCTCCTGAACTCACCAACTCATCAGAGTGGTAAATGACCCAAGCTGCAAAAGCAATGTTCTAGGTGTGTTGACTAGTGCCATCTGCAAACCTAATAAATATAGGAAAGGTAGATGTCATCTGCGCATGCAATCACAAGACAAAGTATAAGCGGCTACAAAAAAACTTGTACACGGAAGAAAAAAATACACACCAAAATAAAACTATAGTACAATAGTGTACAAAGCACACATGCTAGATGTTCTATGCATAGTACCTCTTAACGTAAATCCCATTTTGGGGTTCACCGAGATAAATTTCGTCATATTCAACTAGCTCGTAGGAACCTCTATGTAATACATGTTTTACGATGTAGGGTCCATGCCACAGAGGTTCTAACTTTCTTGTCCCTAGCTTATCATGAGCCTGGTCATAAACGAGGACTAGGTCTCCTTCTGTGAAAGTACGAGGGTGGACGGATTTGTCATATTGACTCTTCATTCTTTTTTGATATGTATCGTTAACAATAGCATCATCGTGACATGTTTCGTCCAACTTAGTCAAATATAGGAAACGTTCCTCTTCAGCAGAGGTGTGAGGCAGGAGTTCTACTGTGATTTTCAACAAAGGAATTTCGCACTTGATTGGTAATATTGCTTCGATGCCATATACCAACTGGGAAGGAGTGAATCTAGTTGCAGTTTTCACTGAGGTGTGGTAAGCCCAGAGGGCAGAGAAGAGTTGAAAATGGCAAGAAGTTTTTTTTTCCCCCACCATGCATTAGATCATAGTTTTAAGGACTTTTTTGATAGATTCAACTTGTCTATTTTCTTGAGGATAGTAGGGGGATGAGTTCTCATGGAGAAAACCCAACTTGACATGTAACTCACTCATCATCTAGTTTTGAAAATGTGAACCGTGATCAGTGACAATGGCTTGTGGAACACCAAAGTGAGTGATGATGTGGTTAAATATCAAGAGAGTTGCAGTACGACCATCATTAATAAAAGTAGGCATAGCCTCAGCCCATTTTGTGAAATAATCAACGTCAATGATGATATAACCGTACCCCCCGGCTGAGGTAGTCTTACATTGCATAAAAGAAATGCCCCATTTGGAAAAGGGGTTGATGGCGACAATAGGATGTAGTGGAGCGGGGTGGGTGCGTGCCTTTTTATGAAAAACTTGGTAGGGTGGGCATCGTTTGACAGCCTCAATACAATCTTTGAAGATGGAGGGCCAAAAGTAGCTGGCACATAAGATTTTCTGAGTTGTAGCCATCCCAGAAAGGTGACCACCACATGCTCCAAGGTGACAGTCATTTAGAACACGTTCAACCTCATCATGAGTTAAACAACGTCATAGGATAGTGTCAATACCACGGCGATACAAAGTGTCACCGATGATAAGGTAGCATTTAGAATGGTGGCGAATACGATGACGTTCTTCATAGGAGATATCGGGCTGAAAATGTTGGGTTTGAAGATAAAGAAGAATATCTCCATAACAAGGGTCGGATGTGATAATGAGGAATAGATATTCAGCAGGAAGAGAATCACTGGGCTCGGTGTCTTCATCAGCATGGAGAAGATCGCATATAAGTTCCGCAAAAACCAAGGACTTTTTATCTTTCAATTTGTCAAACTCCAGATCGAATTCCTGAAGAATAATGATCCATTTGGAATATTTTCCTCCAAGGACTTGACGTGTCAGAATATGATACATGGGGTTCAAGTTCTCAATTACCATGGTAGTGCGTAACATGATGTAATGGTGAAATCTCTCGATGACAATGACAGCTGCCAGAGCCAACTTTTCAACATGTGAATATTGGAGCTCGAGACTGGATAGACTCTTGCTCAGATATTAGATCACATGTCCATCACCATTAGGGTCCTCTTGAACTAACACCATAGCGATAGTGGAAGTAGAGGCTACCAAATAAAGGATATAGTCTCATGCATAATTCAAAGGATGCAAAAGAGGTGTATGGATTGTTGGAATAGGGGTATACCCAGGGTTCAACACTTCAACAACACACCAAAAAAACCCTAACTATCAACCCTTTCAGCAACACCTATGAAGAAGATGAAGTCTCACCCAAGGTAGAGGCAGGGGGGGTTGCAGGACTCAAGTGTCTACAACCAGGTTGGGACACAGATATGTGATTACAACACTTAACAGAGCACTTAGACAACAATATGAATTAGGTTATGATTCTTATTTACATCGCAAATTGACCCTTAATAAAAATCAGTGCAGTAACAATCAAGATCAAGCCCTTAAAACCTCTTAGCACATAGCATTAGTTCAGATCTCGCATTCATTTACACCATTAAGCTCTAAGATACAACATCATATGCATTTATTATACATAATAACAACAACACTAAGCAAATAACCACATAAACAACATCGCACAAAGCACATCAAGACACAGGATATATGTGGTTCAGCCCAGTGTGGGGCTATGTCCACAACCTTATTATTCTTCTTTATTATTCTTTGATCTTCTTAGATTCATCTTCTCATGTGCACAAAGCCACAGAGCCCAACTCTGTAGTGGACAGGTGATCTACGCACAGTGCATTAGATCCACCTTCCACAAAATCAGGTCAAGGCACAGAGACAACTCCTCAATAGCACAGAGCACTTACATACAACGTCTGTGCACAAAGTAACTTACAAAACAATTGTGCTTAGCTCTACAATCCATTAACATATTATTTCATAAAGCCAACCAAATATACTTCTTACATCGCTTAGCTACTTATTTATATCATTACAAAAAGGCCTAATCATGGGTAAACCCATGGGCCTACATCCCTTAACCTGTTACATAAACTCTAAAACCCTTTGTTGGGTCCACAAGCCCGTAAAACAAGCGATATCCCGCGATCTCATCTCTTACTAGGCACTCCATCTTCGACCAGCCTGTCGAAGTCCCAAAAGTGGTCAAACACGACCAATGTTTCCTCAAAAATTGGTTGAGGGCCAACAAGCCCCCAACACTCACATGTGACTCGTCCTGAGTCACTCATATCTGGGCAACATGGCTTCAAATTCCTTGATATTAGCTCGAGATTCCTCGACTTGCAGCTTCGCCAGAGCCTCCTGCTCGAAAAAATCCTAAATCAGTTGCTCTGTAACAGGCCCTTCCAGGTGTTGTTCCACTGTCGTAACCACTTGTTCCAGCTCTAAGCCTTGTCCTTCAATCTTTTTAAAAAGCGTGCAGGCTTCATCCTGCACCGGCTGGAGTCTCTATGTAACCTCCATGATTTTTCTTTGGATGGCAGTAACTTGTTGTTGGACTACACGATGGTCCTGTGATCGCTTCATTTTCTCAACTACAATAAGCAACTTCATCTGTGCTTGAACTGCCAGTCTCTGTTGCTTCGCTTCCTGTAATTGTGCTTCCAGTGTCTTCCCTGTTATTTTAGCACCATGCTAAAGTTTATCTGTCTGCCAACTCCAGAATATTTTTAATCATGTTTAGAGATGGCGCCAATTTGGCATTGCTTTGGAAAAATTAATACAAATTAGCATGTGATAACATGTGGATTCCTATTGGTTCGGATTGGGTGTCTGATGCTTGCACGGTGTGGAGGGTTTGGGATGAGCTAGGTGCCTTCGGCTCCATGCCCTACCCTCTTTTCTTCCATTTTTTATTTCTTCAATATAGCTAGGGTCTATGGCCTTCTCCAGTTTTTTTTTTGGCACCATCTCTCTGTGGGGCTCCTCCCCATCCCTTGTGAGCCTTCTTCCAAATATGCCTCCTTGTTTCGGGATCATTGTCAGGGTTTGATGCATACCCTTGATGTTTGGCTTCGATTTCAATTATTTTATGTTGAGTATTGATATTGTCGCCGGTGGGTCAAATAGTTATTGGAATCTCTCTTCCCTTTGAGGGGTATGTATGTCGCTCAGACCTGGTCCATTCTGTTTTTGGTATTTCTTGGTTGGTTCGCTCGCTCTTGGTTTTCTTGGGGGTTAGTTCCCTGCAGTCTATGGTCCTCTTCCCCGGTTTTTTGGTATGTTCAGGGTTTGATGTATACAAAGATCGATTCTTTTGGTGTGTGGTTTATATACAGCTCTGACCTGGTCCATCCAGTTTTATGGTATGTTCAGGGTTTGATGTATACACAGATCGGTGCTTTGGTGTGTGGTTTTTATTCTGCTCTGACCTAGTCCATCCAGTTTCCAGAGTTTCTTTTTTATTTGTTTCTCCCGACGTTTTTATCTCCTGGTGGGGGCCTCAACCCTTTGTTGTTCTCATTTCCATTCTTAGATTATTGTTTATGTCCTTTTGATCTCTAATGGCTTTAGGTTGTAATCTCTCTTAGGGTTTTTAGCCTTGTTTTTCTTGGATCCTTTTATCCAAGGTTGAGAGATGTGCTTAAAAGAACCTACAAAATGAAATTTGGTTCTCTTCGAATGAATAAAATTACTCTTTTTTTCGTGGAAAAAAAAATACATAATACATAAGAATAAACAAACTTACATCGTCTCCTTCAATGTCTCACACGATACACACACATAATTTTTTAAAACATGTTTACATCTTACAATTGTTCATTTTGAAACAATATTTATTCTTGACATATGTCTTGGCCTGTTTTAAAAGTGCATATACAATCTTTATGCTTGATACCAAACATATATCTTGTAACAAACCAAGTAGTTGATAATTTTATTGCATGTGTTTAAACTCAACACAATACAAATATATGTTTTCTCCACTAGTGCTTTGTTTTTCCTTCACATACCATGAATGCTCCATTTTGCTTTCACCTAATGCAAATTTCTAATCTTTAACATTCTTTAACATTCTGCATAGTTTTCGTCAACTCAATTGTTGGGCCTTCAACAAAAGAGTTAGTATTTTGTTGGATACCATTCTAAAAGGCGTCAATTTTAGTTTTGGATGCTATGATGGCAATCCCTAATCCAGAGACATTCATAGATGTCCTTCTTGATGTCATTTTTCTTTTAAAAAAAATGAATAATATAAATACTATTTTAATATTAATAATGTTTTTAAATTTTTAATTAAAAAGACTTATTAAAAGATCATAATATTAAAAGAAAATCAAAAATAATTCTCAAAATCTTGAATTGAAAATTGAACCATATATTTTAATAACAAAATTAAGAAAAAAAAATTATAGAATTTAGAGAGGAAAAAATACAAAATCCAAAAAACAAAATTGGAGAAAAAGAGAAAAACAATTAAGAAAAAAGTTATAGAATTTAGAAAGGAAAAGATACAAAATTTGAGAAAAAAAAGAGAAAAACACATTTAAACACAAAAAAAATTTAAAAAGAAAAATTATCATTTTAAAATA
>SNQJ01S0083420.1:43266-53797 GCA_010110895.2 Picea sitchensis | reverse complement strand
TTTTAGTTTTTGTTTTTATGCTCATGTTGTTATTTAGTTCTTGTTTAATTCTTGTTAATACCTTTACTGTTTTCTTTCTAACCTTTTGCATTATAGCTGTCATGACTAGGAGAGCCCAACTAGGCATGTAAGCACTCACTTTTTGCTCACACATCGACGAAAAGAGTGCAAACAAATAGTCCTTCATTTTTCACCTATGTGAGGACAATCTCTGAATCTATGATCTCATTTACAACACCAACATTGAATAGGTGGTGTCCTTGGCCTTTGGCCTTCTACCTCTATCGTTTTGGTCTCTTTAGGAGTTTGTGGTCCCTATGAACTATTTCTGAAGAATGGTGGTTTAAATCCTTTCTTCCTCTGATCCACCTTGAACTTTTTTTGTCTTCCCAAGCTTTTTGGAAAGTTGGCCTTGCTTTTTGATGATCATATAGAAATTTATCTCACATTATGGTCTCTTCCAATGTCTTAGGATCATCATACTATATTTTGTCACTGATGAATGTTGGTAGTCCACTCAAATACCTTTGAATTTTAACTGTCTCACCCTTGATGAAAGAGACATACTTCAGCAGTTCTAGGAATCTTATTTCATATTCATCTATGGTCATGTTTCTGAGCTTGAATTCAAAGAACTCTTTCATTTTCTTTTCATAATATCTCTTAGTCAAGTTTTTCTTCTCAAAATGCTTCTTAAATTCCCTCCAAGTAACACTCTTCGCTTTAATGTTTTGTACCTGCACAAGCTGATCCCACCACATGGATGCCTTTCCTTTGAGTTGATAGATGCCAATTCTACCCTATGGATGAGAAGAATAATTGTGTAATTGAAAATACTTTCTCATGCCCAACAACCAGGTTTCTACATATTCATCCTTCTTTTGCTCACCATCAAATGTAGGAGGTTTGATTTTGTTCATTTCTCCTCGTAGCTCATCCACCCCAGACCTCTTATGTTTTCTAATAGGGGATGGACTTGTGTTGCTACCTTCTCTTTTATTGGAATGCTTCAGGGAGTGATGGTGGTGTCTATTAACACTTCCTGATTTCTTTTTCTCATCTGAAGGTTTGTGACTTCCAAATTTTCTTGAGTCACTTTCTTTTTCCAATTTCTTTTCTATTCTATTCAGACTTTGCAATAACTTCACATGGAAGTCATCTTTCTGCTCTTCGGCTCTCATAAGCCTTTCATTATCATCTTTATGGATTTGGACATCCTTTTGAAAATTTTTAATCGTCTCTACCATATTTAGGTTTTCATTCCTTTTCTCTCCATGTCCATTGGAGTTTGTTCCTTCAATGTCCAAATGGACATTCATCCCTCTACTCTCATCTTGTTGACTGTAATTTCCCCGTGTCTCTTCCATTCCTATGGATTCGGTACTGATATGATCTGATCTAGTTGTTGTTAATTCTGCAAAATGTGCAACCATTAAAACTTATTAAGTTAACTAAATCAACAATCCATGAGAAATATGAACTATTTCAGCTCAATAAATATATCAGAATTATCTTTTATGATTTCTTGGTGTTGCCACCATGACAATTCTTAGAGAAGACCCAAGTTTTGAGAACTTAGTAAGAACTACATCATTGCGCAGAGATACATCGGGCAAAAGGCAGTTTGCCAAAACCACTTTTGCATAAGTTTCGATGTCACGAGCTTCAATATGTCAAATCCACCATTCGTGGGATGGGTGAAGGCTAGTAAGATCACTCTGTCTCATTCACTCGGTACATCATAGCCGTTTGAAGTTAGGTGAATGGCACCATGTAACGAACATAAAAAGTTTAATCATTTGAAATGGATTAGCTGAGCATGGAAACCCATCGTACTTGCAAGCAAGTCTGTTAGTGATTTATGATTGAGGCTCTATAAGTACCAACTCTTGGGTATGGAAGCATCATATTATCCATCAACGAATAGTCTCCAAACTGGTTCTAACTTCTCATCTCTGCAAAATTATTTCGGTGCCCACACAACTGAGGTATATGGACCCAGTTAAATCCAATGAGACTGGTTATTAAGGCAACACGCTAAATTTTCTTGTGAGTATGAAGGAAAAGGTAGTCGTGCAGATATTGGCGACTAAATTTCACACAGTACCTATTACTGATTCAAGATTCGAAATCAGGCTAAATCCAATCATGAGAGATCTGGTTATCAACAGACTAGCTGCTAAGAAGAAATGAAACAAGCGACAGAAGAAAGAACCCGTCGTTGAAGCGGTTGGAAGTGTTGGAGAGAATCAACCGGTTTGGTTAGATTCTTCAAAGGAGGAGCTAGCTAAGCTCTAATGATCCCTCAAATAAAATTGAGTATATTTCAGTGATCTCTGGACGGATGGTAGCAGAGGTAAGGAACTCTGGAGATGATAGACATGTTCTTGTACGGTCTCTTTAAATAGGGTAACTTCTATTTTCAATCATCCCCTTTTGTAATTTCAGATTTTAAATGAATATATAAGCGCATAAGAGGATTTTGTACTTCTTATGATAAGATTCTAACTAATGGTGATATGAATCTTGTTTCCTTTAATATTATGTGTCTTCTTTTAACTTATATTTCACTTTTAACTGTCTGAATAAAACTCAGAATTCATCTCACTCGCTTGACTCAATTTAAATAATACTTCAATGCAGTTGTGTATTCCTCTTTCTTTGAATACTATGTAAATTTTCTATTAAACTTAGGCTCATCGTCTTAATTGGCCTTTCAGACTATTTTTTTTTCTTTCGCGCGCATAAAATTCAACCTGTGTTCTTTTATTTATCATGCAAACTGATTTTATAAGGTAAATCATGCTTCCACGCACCTGTATCTACTATACATTTCCTCTTCATTGTGCCAATAACTTTCATGCACTATTTCTGCGTTGTGCGCCAATATCGACTACGCACTATTTTTGTATCACACTCAGATATTCCATATACATTTTTCTCTATGCATTGCACCGTGCTAAAGTTCAATATGCCTTACCGCGTACAATAATCTATATGCCCCATCTAATACTCTATCGCTACCACGCACAACCACCTACATGCACCCCTACCTACACTGTAGCAATACAACTCAAACTCATACTTTGTGCGCACCAACCAAACTTCATTATGCCTTACCATACTACTTATTATTGGCTTCCTTCTCTGTCACTGAAACATGGGAATATTCCCAGGATATTTAATATCTCCTAGAAGTTTCTGAAGCCACGATCTAGTCTTCTCATGGCATCTATCTCCCAACTCCTGGAAGTTGTCTCTTCATCTGATACTTTCCTAGATCACGCTTACTCTTGATTTATTATGAGTCTACAAGGACGTCATCATCTCTTATGGGGTATACTTGGTGTTGAATACCAATTCTAAATATGAAAGGTTGAGTCAGACTTCAAACGATTTATGCTTCCCATCAAGGTGGCTTAATTATCCTTTGACCATGTCTTATGTGAGTTCTTGTTCTAAATTTTGGTCATCTTTGGAGCCTTCTGCTCCTTACAATCAATCTTCATATGAGATACTTTGGATCTCAAGATAGTTTCTTCTTCATATTCTTTGGTACATTAATGTATATGGTTATGTATACGAATTGGGTAGTATGCTTCATGTCTCATCTAATATGTTTCCTTTTGTAACCTTCACTATAGATTCCTTAGGGTTATCACCTGTGACCTGAACTAAGGTCAACAAAACAACAGGAAAGAATAATAATCTTTTGATAATAGTAATAAAACAATAATATGAATAATCATCATAGTAGCTCATTTAGATCTATCACTTGTGACCTGCCTAAAACAAAGATCAAAAGTAAGAAATAAAATACGAAATGAGATCAACACTCTTCTAGTGTTGTGATCAAACATCCATCCATGGTAACCTGGAACTAACACAAGAAGTTTCTCCTAAAGGAGATGTTATTTGTATCTAGTAAATGATTACATTAAGCATTTATCTCAATATGCTCACATGCTACCAAGTATAATACTTTTCAAATACTGCTACCTCAACTATAGTGTTTACTTGTAATGGGGTAGTTATCAACTTGTCATATGCAACTTTGAATCTTATCAACTTAATTAATCAAACCTGGAACCTGGAGTCTTGTCCTCAATAATGAGTGTGTTTCTTTTCTTCCAAGTCTCCTTCACTCAAGATGAAAAGTGATTTATTCAACTTGTATTCTATACTAAGACAATATGTTATATTGACAGAAGGATGGGTTAGCGAATAAACTCTACGATCTCAAATTTAATCAATCTAATACCTTGACTTTAATTTTTTACCAAAGGTTAGTATGATGGTCATAGCTTCAACATGAAACCTAGATCAAAATAATGTCATAACATGCATATCAGAATAATCAAACCCCGGTTGCATTATTCCTCTGAATATGTTGGATATTGAGATCCTTATGGATCTATGGCAAGATATCCCCTCTCCTGCAAATATCCTTTAAATCTTAACAGTTTAAACATATGTGAGTACATACCTCTGATAACATTTGCAGGTAGTGGTACCGTATGGTAGAAATGGTAATAATTACCAACCCTTTTAAAACTCCAAGGGTGACTGCAACTGAGACTGCAATTGATACTTCAATTGATACTGCAACTGCAATTGATACTGCAACTGATTCTAAAACTGCAACTGCAACTTAAGGTTTTATGAGGAAGCCCTAATTTTTCAAACTTCAAATTTTGAAATTATGATTCAGGGACTAGATGTGTTGGGTTGAGGTGAGTTTGTTGGAGCTATTAGATTTAAAAAACTTCAACTTTTTCCCCTTGAAACTTGGCCTGCGGAAATATGGACTGGTACTTCTGGTACTAGTTTTGATTTCCTGGTTTTCTGGTACTTCTGGTTTTCTAGTACCAGTCAAAACTAGTTTTTGACTTTCTGAAGTATTTGACCACTGAAAAGGTGCGCTCAAGGTGCCAAATATTTACCTAGGATAGGGAACACTTTTCTAGATGGTTTTTAGGATGATATTCCTCTTTAACCAAAAGCCCTAATTTCCATGTACAAAAACAATGACATTTTTCTTTATCTAGTGAAAGATGCTCTCTTCAGCTTAGCTTTGATACCATGTTAAGTTTTGAGCTATTATCAGGTTTCTTTTCAATTTACTAGATAAAATTAGCATAGGTAGGATCACTGAGAGAAACACAATCACAAGATACATAACATTTATCCTAGGAAACCCTCACGGGGGAGAAAACCCCACAAAAAATTCCTTAATATAGATGTCCAATACAATGCCAAGACATTAAACCAAAACAATGGAGAATATCCAACATTGAAAAATGTGCCTCTCTCTTCCTACTTCTACCAACTGCAACTACCAAACTTATGCACTTGGTGAGTTAATGAGTGAGTGAGATAATGAGGCACTAGCTTCCTTTATTTATACAAGTTGGCAAGTGTTGGAAAGGTGTCTCTTCACTGGGGCAGGGCTGACTTGTCTTCTTAATGGATAAAACCACTTTAACTAGGCCTGGGGGACGACTTCTTAATTAGCATAATATAATGAAAGCTTGACCAATCCACAAAAGGGGATTTGGTCAATTATAATTCCCAACATGATCAATCCATAAAGGGGATTGATCTAATGAATAATGACTCAATAATAAATAGAATAATCTTTGCAATTACAATATTTCAACAGTATTCAGCTAAAAAAAATAAAAAAATGTATGATGCCTCAAATTTTTGAACTCTTCATTGTATAATAGAAGAATAAATTTTGGTATGTCTTTGTTTCAGCTTGGTTTTTAGAACCACATTATGCCAATAAAGTCTGATGTTTGTCTCTCTTACCTCTTTGAGAAATATTTTTGTATCCTTGTTCTTCTTCTTTGGTTTATGTAACTGTTCTTGTTGTTTGGAATTCCATTTTTCTATTATCCACTTTTCCTTCTTCAGTTTCATAATCATGATTTTCAATTCTTTAACCTTGTCTTTTTTATCCTTTTTTTCTATTATGAATTCAGTATAATCTTCATCTAGAGCAGGTCGATTTAGGTCAATGGAAAATTTGGGCCTTTTTGCTTTAAAATCATAATTATGACCCTTTCAAGATGATACTCCAACAATCTCTTCTGCTTCAGTACTTTTTGATATTTGCATCTCCTTAACATCCTGTATCTCTTATGTCTCTAGAATATAGTCAAATTCTTGCTTAATCTCAATTTTCTCTATATTTTCTTCAAGAACAGTCAAATAGTCTCGTTTCAAGGAGGACTTGGCTAAATCTTCAGATTTCACACCTATATTTTTGGTTTCTTTAGTTACATGTCTCATTTAGTGCTCTACAATTTGTTTACCCTTCTCATTTTTTCTCTGTTTCTCATGAAAGATATTCTCCACAAGTTCATTATAATGCTCTTCTTCATTCTCCAATTTAACTTCTTTCAATTTGTTTGAAGAAGTCACTAGTGATTGTTCCTTTCCTTCCTCTGTATTTTCCATTGTGTCGTCATCAAGGATAATTAAATTTTCTTTCTTAATAGCAAGATGGAATACGGATTTTGAATTTAACCTCAACTTATTAGTTTCCTTGATTTTAGGTCTACTAGGATAATTCAATACTTGTTCAGTGTTTCCTTTCTTGCACAATTTACTACCTTTAACTTATGCTGTAGGTTCATCTTGTTTCTATATGGACTGTTAAATATTCTTCTTAGTCGATCTTCTGACATGTATTCCTTTGCAATATTTAGGTTTGTATTTTGGAACAGGAGATTTAATCTGAGTTTGAATTTCCATCTCTCACTATGTTTCTAACTTCTTCTATGTTCTGGTCATCCTAGCTACAGGGGAATATTTCTATAAATATTCAGTCTCATGTTGTGACTGCAACTTCCTTTTGTTGTATCTAGTTATTCTAAATACAAAAGAACTTTCTTTTGTTGTAACAAAAGCTTTAGGAACCCTCTTTGCTTTTTTTGATCTCTTTTATAGAGTAGCTTTATGGTTGGATTCTTTTTCTTCAACATTGAGTGATTCAAGCAGCCAGTCCCAAGAATGTCGGAATTCTCCCAACGCATACATAACCAAGGTCTTGATAAGTCTTTGATGAAATACATTTTTACCAGCGGTTGCAAGATGGGTTTGTATCCTTTCAGACATATTCGACAAAAAAATTAATAGAAAGAAGGGTAAACACAGAGGACTATCACCATTCAAATGAATCAACAACCTAATATGACAAAGGTGAACAAGGGAAAACCACCCTTCACATGTAATGTATCTGCGAATAATCATCAAAACAGTCTACCATTCTTTCTTCAGCCAATTATGTGGAATACCCTAACTCCAGTTAGGGCTTTGATGTTTTGGAAGTAAAAACTGATTCACGATTTTGACAGGCAACATGTCCTTCTTCCACCATCTTTATCCATATAATAATAACCTGCATGAGGTCCCAATCAAATGCTTTTTCACATGTTTTAGAAATTTTCCCACCACTGTCTCGAATCCATAAAAAATTTACGCGAAAATCATTGATATTTGTTCATGATAATCCTAGAATGTAGAGAAAAAATTAAAACACCCAGCATCTTTGAACTTTTGCAAGATTTGAGGATAAGCCTCAAGAAATTATACACCTTCTGGTTCTAAACGAGTGATTTGTTCACTTTTTTTAGGAGTCATAACACTGATTTTAATCCCTATATATCTGTGAGTGCTTAGCGTTTTGATCAATATTAATTTTGAGACTTCTGGAAATATGAATGTCGTGGGAGAGTTTTGTTACCTGAAAAACATGTTTAATCTAATACACAAATACAATGAATTGAATCATGTGTCATATGTTAGAAATCATGGAACGAAACCTGTGATTTGATGTTGAACTTATCAAGTACAAACCCAATTCCTTTGAATGACTATCAAAACTGAAAACACAACTCGATCATAATCATAAATGGTATTGGATATTTAGACAAGTATCTCGAACAACTATTGAAACAATATTTGGGATTTGACACATTCGAATCAATAATTACTTCTGGTGCTACAAGAATAATGGTATTCTTGTAGCGCCTTTTTCCCCTTTTGATATTTTAAAATTTAAAACAAGAAACAAGCCTTGCATATTGACGGAAAAGATTCTAATTGTTTTATTCTAACTTTTATCACACTAATACATGTCATAAAATGTTTAGAAAGGATAATGCAAGCATACTTAAAGAATATAGAATAAGAAAACTAGAGTGTAAAATGACGCTAGGAATCATTAACAGGAATCATTGACGCAAATGAAAAAATCAGAAACTCCTTAGAGTAATTTGGAGTAATGAGGACAAGAGATTTAATTAAATATTGCTTAATCTTTTCAAATGATTCCTTTGCTTCAAGTATCCATTTGATTTCTTCATCTTTCTTCGACATCTCAGTAATAAGCTTGATGATTTATGTAAAATTGGGTATAAGTCTTCTTAAAAAATTGACTTTACCTATGAAGGACTAAATAGACTTCTTATTCCTTGGAATGTCTATCTTTTGGATGGCCTTTACCCTTTCTGAATCTATCTTGATTCCTTCTGGTGAAACAATATGTCCTAAGAGTTTACCTTCCTCCATGGAAAAATGAGACTTCTTAGGATTTAATGATATGCCATACCTTCTACACTTTTCAAATGTCCGCTTAAGATGTTGTAAGTGCTCATCATTAGATGTTGAGAAAATAGTAATTTCATCAAGATAAATTACCATGAATTTGTGTTTCTCACCAATGAAAACAATGTCCATGGCTCTATGGAAAGTTTCTCCTGCATTCATGAGTCCAAAGGGTATTTTTTCATACATGAAGGTGCCAAGGGAGTTGTAAAAGTTGTCTTATTTTTATCTTCTTCCATCATTGATATCTAATTATAACCTGAATATCCATCAAGCATGGAGATCCTTTAAGCCCCTACCACTCTTTGAAAAGTATAATCTATTTTAGGTAATGGATAATTGTCCTTTAGAGAACACCTCTTAAGATTTCTAAAGTCTACACACATCCTTATTTCCCCATTATTTTTCCTGACACGTACTAAATTTTCCACCCATTCTGATTATCTCAATGGTACTATAATTTTATCTTTCAACAATATTTTCAGCGCTTTTTCAAGTATAGGTAGCAACAATGGATTGAGTTTTCTTGTTTTCTTCTTAAAAGGTTTGGATCCAGTCTTTAAATGAATATTATGTTGCATAATCTCTATATCAAAAACCTTAAGGTATTCATAATACCAAGCAAAAACATGAGCAATTGTTTCATCAAACATACATACTTGTTCCTCTGTTCATATGGTAAATTCTTGGATAACTTCACCATCCTTGGATTTGAATCAGAACTGATATTATAGTCTACAACTTATGCCTCTTATGTTTGAATAACAAATCTTTTAGACACGTCATTATGATCAAATAATATCTCAAGGGGAACTAGGCCCTTTTGAAAATGATTGGTTTTTAACTCAATAATTTTATGGCCAACAATGTTGTTTTGAAGAATATCAATAGAATGAACTTATACCTCATCATTTTCATTTTCTTGATCTATGGACATGGTAGAAAATTCATCAATCGTCTCTAAAAATATTTTTATCTCTTGATCATTTTTAAAAACCTGCCAATTTTTATGTTATCTGGTATAGAAGGTTTGTGTCTTACCTCAACTTCAAATCTTAAGTTTGGAATTATTGGAGTTTTGAAATTACTAGCTTCCAAAGCTAGAGAATCTGCATGTTGATTCAAGTTTCTCTATATAAATTTGATATTGAAAGCCAGAAATAAATTCTCAACAAAATCCCATATCTTATCTATGTATTTATTTATTATTTGTTGTTTGTCCCGGTAGGTATTCTTGAGTTGATTTATTATTAACTATCAATCTCCAAAAAATGAAATTTTATCAATGCCCATATCCTTAACATCTTTCAATCCCAGCAAAAGAGCCTCATATTCACTGATATTGTTTGTTGTATCAAATCCCAACTTGTATGACAGATGAATGACTTATTTGGAAGGAGAGATGAGAACAATTCTAGCCCCATAGCCTTCTTTGGAACAAGAACCATCAAAGAACATTTTCCACATTGAATTTTATGTATTTTTCTCTTCTGCAGGTGTAACGTTTCTCATTGATGCTTCAGTTGTATCATCACTGATGTGACAAATTGAAGAAGCAAGTCCATCTTCAATTGCATATATGGGATGATTACTGAGGTTTTCATGATCACTAACAAGGTAAGGCAGTCTAACTTCCCTGTACAGTCTTTGATGTTCTCCACCAAATACAGCTATGGTGGCATAACTAAGATCCATTTGTAGTGTCCCCCTAATTTCTTATCCCATGATCTAGATAATATCATCCCAAACTTAGGAGGTATATCAACTACTACCACATCCATAGCCACACTTTTCATGGGTAACTGAGATAAGGCGACAACCATGTCTTTAATGACTCCTAAACATTTAATATTTTTTGAGTCAAAAGAATACAAGTCTAAATAAGGCTTAGTGATATCTAAACCTAGCTCATCCA
>SNQJ01S0083420.1:29692-43216 GCA_010110895.2 Picea sitchensis | reverse complement strand
CAAAGGTTAGTATGATGGTCATAGCTTCAACATGAAACCTAGATCAAAATAATGTCATAACATGCATATCAGAATAATCAAACCTCGGTTGCATTATTCCTCTGAATATGTTGGATCTTGAGATCCTTATGGATCTATGGCAAGAGATCCCTTCTCCTGCAAATACCCTTTAAATCTTAACAGTTTAAACATATGTGAGTACATACCTCTAATAGCATTTGCAGGTAGTGGCACCATACGGTAGAAATGGTAATAATTACCAACCCTTTTAAAACTCCAAGGGTGACTGCAACTGAGACTGCAATTGATACTTCAATTGATACTGCAACTACAGTTGATATTGCAACTGATTCTGAAACTAGAACTGCAACTTAAGGTTTTATGAGGAAGCCCTAATTTTTCAAACTTCAAATTTTGAAATTATGATCCAGGGACTAGATGCATTGGGTTGAGGTGAGTTTGTTGGAGCTATTAGATTTAAAAAATTTCAAGTTTTTCCCCTTGAAACTTGGCCTATGGAAATATGGACTGGTACTTCTGGTACTAGTTTTGATTTCCTGGTTTTCTGGTACTTCTGGTTTTCTAGTACCAGTCAAAACTAGTTTTTGACTTTCTGAAGTATTTGACCACTGAAAAGGTGCGCTCAAGGTGCCAAATATTTCCCTAGGCTAGGGAACACTTTTCTAGATGGTTTTTAGGATGATATTCCTCTTTAACCAAAAGCCCTAATTTCCATGTACGAAAACAATGACATTTTTCTTTATCTAGTGAAAGATGCTCTCTTCAGCTTAGCTTTGATACCATGTTAAGTTTTGAGCTATTATTAGGTTTCTTTTCAATTTACTAGATAAAATTAGCATAGGTAGGATCACTGAGAGAAACACAATCACAAGATACATAACATTTATCCTGGGAAACCCTCACGGGGGAGAAAACCCCACAAAAAATTCCTTAATATAGATGGCCAATACAAGGCCAAGACAATAAACCAAAACACTGGATAATATCCAACATTGAGAAATGCGCCTCTCTCTTCCTACTTCTACCAACTGCAACTACCAAAATTATGCACTGGATGAGTGAATGAGTGAGTGAGATAATGAGGCACTAGCTTCCTTTATTTATACAAGTTGGCAAGTGTTGGAAAGGTGTCTCTTCACTGGGGCAGGGCTGACTTGTCTTCTTAGTGGATAAAACCACTTTAACTAGGCCTGGAGGACGACTTCTTAATTAGCATAATATAATGACAGCTTGACCAATCCACAAAAGGGGATTTGGTCAATTATAATGCCCAACATGATCAATCCATAAAGGGGATTGATCTAATGAATAATGACTCAATAATAAATAGAATACTCTTTGCAATTACAATATTTCAACAGTATTCAGCTAAAAAAAATAAAAAAATGTATGATGCCTCAAATTTTTGAACTCTTCATTGTATAATAGAAGAATAAATTTTGATATGTCTTTGTTTCAGCTTGGTTTTTAGAACCACATTATGCCAATAAAGTCTCATGTTTGTCTCTCTTACCTCTTTGAGAAATATTTTTGTATCCTTGTTCTTCTTCTTTGGTTTATGTAACTGTTCTTGTTGTTTGGAATTCCATTTTTCTATTATCCACTTTTCCTGCTTCAGTTTCATAATCATGGTTTTCAATTCTTTAACCTTGTCTTTTTTATCCTTTTTTTCTATTATGAATTTAGTATAATCTTCATCTAGAGCAGGTCGATTTAGTTCAATGGAAAAATTGGGCCTTTTTACTTTAAAATCATAATTATGACCCTTTCAAGATGATCCTCCAACAATCTCTTCTGCTTCAGTACTTTTTGATATTTGCATCTCCTTAACATCCTGTATCTCTTATGTCTCTGGAATATAGTCAAATTCATGCTTAATCTCAATTTTCTCTATATTTTCTTAAAGAATAGTCAAATAGTCTTGTTTCAAGGAGGACTTGGCTAAATCTTCAGATTTCACACCTATATTTTTGGTTTCTTTAGTTACATGTCTCATTTGGTGATCTACACTTTGTTTACCCTTCTCATTTTTTCTTTGTTTCTCATGAAAGATATTCTCCACAAGTTCATTATAATGCTCTTCTTCATGCTCCAATTTAACTTCTTTCAATTTGTTTGAAGAAGTCACTAGTGATTGTTCCTTGCCTTCCTCTGTATTCTCCATTGTGTCGTCATCAAGGATAATTAAATTTTCTTTCTTAATAGCAGGATGGAATATGGATTTTGAATTTAACCTCAACTTATTAGTTTCCTTGGTTTTAGGTCTACTAGGATAATTCAATACTTGTTCAGTCTTTCCTTTCTTGCACAATTTCTTACCTTTAACTTATGCTATAGGTTCATCTTGTTTCTATATGGATTGTTAAATATTCTGCTTAGTCGATCTTCTGACATGTATTCCTTTGCAATATTTAGGTTTGTATTTTGGAACAGGAGATTTAATCTGAGATTGAATTTCCATCTCTCACTCTATTTCTAACTTCTTCTTCTGTGTTCTGGTCATCCTGGCTACAGGGGAATATTTCTATAAATATTCAGTCTCATGTTGTGAATGCAACTTCCTTTTGTTGTATCTAGTTATTCTAAATACAGGAGAACTTTCTTTTGTTGTAACAAAATCTTTAGGAACCCTCTTTTCTTTTTTTGATCTCTTTTATAGAGTATCTTTATGCTTGGATTCTTTTTCTTCAACATTGAGTGATTCAAGCAACCAGTCCCAAGAACGTTGGAATTCTCCCAACGCACACATAACCAAGGTCTTGATAAGTCTTTGATGAAATAAATTTTTACCAGCGGTTGCAGGATGGGTTTGCATCCTTTCAGACATCTTCGACAAAAATTTTAATAGAAAGAAGGGTAAACACAGAGGACTATCACCATTCAAATGAATCAGAAACCTAATATGATAAAGGTGAACAAGGGAAAACCACCCTTCACATGTAATGTATCTGCGAATAATCATCAAAACAGTCTACCATTCTTTCTTCAACCAATTATGTGGAATACCCTAACTCCAGTTAGGGCTTTGATGTTCTGGAAGTAAAAACTGATTCACGATTTTGACAGGCAACATGTCCTTCTTCCACCATATTTCTCCATATACTAATAACTTGCATGAGGTCCCAATCAAATGATTTTTTACATGTATTAGAAATTTTCCCACCACTGTCTCGAATCCATAAAAAATTTGCACGAAAATCATTGATATTTGTTCATGATAATCCTAGAATGTAGAGAAAAAATTAAAACACCCTGCATCTTTGAACTTTTGCAAGATTTGAGGATAAGCCTCAAGCAATTATACACCTTCTGGTTCTAAACGAGTGATTTTTTCACTTTTTTTAGGAGCCATAACACTGATTTTAATCCCTATATATCTGTGAGTGCTTAGCGTTTCGATCAATAGTAATTTTGGGACTTCTAGAAATATGAATGTCGTGGGAGAGTTTTGTTACCTGAAAAACATGTTTAATCTAATACACAAATACAATGAATTGAATCATGTGTCATATGTTAGAAATCATGGCACGAAACCTATGATTTGATGTTGAACTTATCAAGTACAAACCCAATTCCTTTGAATGACTATCAAAACTGAAAACACAATTCGATCATAATCATAAATGGTATTGGATCTTTAGACAAGTATCTCGAACAACTGTTGAAACGATATTTGGGATTTGGCACATTCGAATAAATGATTACTTCTGGTGCTACAAGAATAATGGTATTCTTGTAGCGCCTTTTTCCCCTTTTCATATTTTCAAATTTAAAACAAGAAACAAGCCTTGCATATTGATGAAAAAGATTCTAATTGTTTTATTCTAACTTTTATCACACTAATACATGTCATAAAATGTTCAGAAAGGATAATGCAAGCACACTTAAAGAATATAGAAGAAGAAAACTAAAGTGTAAAATGACGCTAGGAATCATTAAGAGGAATCATTGACGCAAATGAAAAAATCAGAAACTCCTTAGAGTAATTTGGACTAATGAGGACAAGAGATTTAATTAAATATTGCTTAATCTTTTCAAATGATTCCTTTGCTTCAGGTATCCATTTGATTTCTTCATCTTTCTTCAACATCTCTGTAATAAGCTTGATGATTTATGTAAAATTGGGTATAAGTCTTCTTAAAAAATTGACTTTACCTATGAAGGACTAAATAGACTTCTTATTCCTTGGAATGTCTATCTTTTGGATGGCCTTTACCCTTTTTGAATCTATCTGGATTCCTTCTGGTGAAACAATATGTCCTAAGAGTTTACCTTCCTCCATGGAAAAATGAGACTTCTTAGGATTTAATGATATGCCATACCTTCTACACTTTTCAAATGTTCGCTTAAGATGTTGTAAGTGCTCATCATTAGATGTTGAGAAAATAGTAATTTCATCAATATAAATTACCATGAATTTGTGTTTCTCACCAATGAAAACAATGTCCATGGCTCTATGGAAAGTTTCTCCTGCATTCATGAGTCCAAAGGGTATTTTTTCATACATGAAGGTGCCAAGGGAGTTGTAAAAGTTGTCTTATTTTTATCTTCTTCCATCATTGATATCTGATTATAACCTGAATATCCATCAAGCATGGAGATCCTTTAAGCCCCTACCACTCTTTGAAAAGTATAATCCATTTTAGGTAATGGATAATTGTCCTTTAGAGAACACCTCTTCAGATTTCTAAAGTCTACACACATCCTTATTTCCCCATTATTTTTCCTGACACGTACTAAATTTGCCACCCATTCTGATTATCTCAATGGTACTATAATTTTATCTTTCAATAATATTTTCAGCGCTTTTTCAAGTATAGGTAGCAACAATGGATTGAGTTTTCTTGTTTTCTGCTTAAAAGGTTTGGATCCAGTCTTTAAATGAATATTATGTTGCATAATCTCTGTATCAAAAAACTTAAGGTATTCATAATACCAAGCAAAAACATGAGCAACTGTTTCATCAAACATACATACTTGTTCCTCTGTTCATATGGTAAATTCTTAGATAACTTCACCATCCTTGGATTTGAATCAGAACTGATATTACAGTCTACAACTTATCCCTCTTATGTTTGAATAACAAATCTTTTAGACACATCATTATGATCAAATAATATCTCAAGGGGAACTAGGCCCTTTTGAAAATGATTGGTTTTTAACTCAATAATTTTATGGCCAACAATGTTTTTTTGAAGAATATCAATAGAATGAACTTCTACCTCATCATTTTCATTTTCTTGATCTATGGACATGGCATAAAATTCATCAATCGTCTCTAAAAATATTTTTATCTCCTGATCATTTTTAAAAACCTGCCAATTTTTATGTTATCTGGTATAGAAGGTTTGTGTCTTACCTCAACTTCAAATCTCAAGTTTGGAATTATTGGAGTTTTGAAATTACTAGCTTCCAAAGCTAGAGAATCTGCATGTTGATTCAAGTTTCTCTATATAAATGTGATATTGAAAGCTAGAAATAAATTCTCAACAAAATCCCATATCTTATCTATGTATTTCTTTATTATTTGTTGTTTGTCCCGGTAGGTATTCTTGAGTTGATTTATTATTAACTATCAATCTCCAAAAACTGAAATTTTATCAATGCCCATATCCTTAGCATCTTTCAATCCCAGCAAAAGAGCCTCATATTCACTAATATTGTTTGTTGTATCAAATTCCAACTTGTATGACAGATGAATGACTTATTTGGAAGGAGAGATGAGAACAATTCTAGCCCCATAGCCTTCTTTGGAAYAAGAACCATCAAAGAACATTTTCCACATTGAATTTTATGTATTTTTCTCTTCTGCAGGTGTAACGTTTCTCATTGATGCTTCAGTTGTATCATCACTGATGTGACAAATTGAAGAACCAAGTCCATATTCAACTGCATATATGGGATGATTACTGAGGTTTTCATGATCACTAACAAGGTAAGGTAGTCTAACTTCCCTGTACAGTCTTCGATGTTCTCCACCAAATACAGCTATGGTGGCATAACTAAGATCCATTTGTAGTGTCCCCCTAATTTCTTATCGCATGATCTAGATAATAGCACCCCAAACTTAGGAGGTATATCAACTACTACCACATCCATAGCCACACTTTTCATGGGTAACTGAGATAAGGCGACAACCATGTATTTAATGACTCCTAAACATTTAATATTTTTTGAGTCAAAAGAATACAAGTCTAAATAAGGCTTAGTGATATCTAAACCTAGCTCATCCATTACTACCTTTGGCATGACATTGTGTGATGCTCCTGAATCCGTAAGAAAATTATGCAATATTTTTTTATGAACATTCAGGGATATGTAGAAAGGAGGAGAGGCATCAAATCTATCTTCAATATGTATACCAATAGTTATGGCAGGATTTTCATCTTCAATATTTATGGTATCAGAAGAAGTAACATGAGCAGGATATTGTAAGGATTTCAAGAATGATTTTCTAAAAGGATCGATTTTCATTAATTCTACTAGAGGTATAGGGATTTTGATCTTATTTATTTCATTCTCCATACTAAAAGAAGGAACATGTTTCTCAGATTCCTTTACCTTTGTAGTAATAACCTTAACAAGTTGTTTTTGTTGCTGATCAATTTTAGCCCCTATTTCTTTACTGGATCGTAGCTTTACTGAAGAATTTGTCTTTTTTTCTTGAACATATGTGTCTACCTTTGATCCACTTTCTATGGATCTAATATCGTACTTTTTCCTTTTAGGTTTACTCTAAGAAATATCTTCAGCATCTTCTCCCTCAAACTGATTTAATATAAGGGAATATTCATATTCTTGTTGTGTCACATGAGTGGGAGATAATTCTGTATCATGTAAATTCACTGTTGAATCCACCTTAATATCATAAATTTCTTCAACTTCTTCCACTGCATTATTTTGAAAAGGAGACAAAACCCTTTGATCCTCTTGATTTCTTCTTTCCCTTTGCATAATTTGAGGAAAATTATTAGGCCTTGTTGGCGCAGGGGTAGACCCAGGGTTCAATGCTTCAACAATGCAACAACAAAACCCTAACTACTAGCCCTTTCGAAAACACCTACGAAACAGATGAATTCTCACTCGAGGTAGAGGCGGGGGGGGGGGAGTTGCAGGACTCAAGTGTCTTCAACCTAGATGGGACAGATATCTGTGATTACACACTTCAACAGAGCACTTATCCAACAGTATGCATTTAGTTATGATTCTTATTCATGTCGTAGTTTAACCTTAATTGTAGATCAATGCAGTAGTAATCAATATTAAACACATCTAAGAATTCAACACATAGCATCAGAGAAGATCTCGAATTTATTCATATATCAAGCACTAAGCATCAATGGATCTATCTATCATACATCCAGAATAGTGCACTAAGAAAATATAAAACTAACCATCATGAAAACATAGCACAAAGCACAATAACACAGGATGCACGTGGTTCACCCTAGTGTGGGGATACGTCCACTAACTCTTCTTCTTATTTATTATCTTCTTCCAATATTCTTACATGCACAAAGCCACAAATCCAACTCCGCAAAGGACAGAAGATTTGCATGCACCTCGCTAGATCCTCCTTCCCCAAATTAGATCAAGGCACCAAGACTTACACTATATGCGCACAAAGAAATTACAAACCACTTGCACTTAGCTATGCAAGTCTCACATACAGTGTGCACAAAGCATTCACAAATATTCTCACTTAGCAACCTTCACAGGTTCTTACACAAAGCCAATCGAAACTACCTCTTGCATCGCTTAGCTACTTATTTATACATTACAAAAGAGGCCTAAACATCGGTAAACGCATGGGTCGATATCCCATACCCATTACATAAACCCTAAAAACCAAAAAATCCAGCAAAAAGGGCAAGATCCCATGATCTCTGCTTCGCCTGGGCGCTTTGTCTTCGACGAGCCTGTCGAAGTCCCAAAAATGGTCAAACATGACCAATGTTTCCTCCAAACCTAGTCAAGGTCCAATAGGCCCCCAACACTCACCTGTGACTCATCCCGAGTCACTCTGATATGGGAAACAGTGCCTTGAATGCCTCGAGATTAACTCAAGTTGCCTCGACTTGCTTCTTTTCTAGAGCCTCCTGCTCAGGGAACTCCTGAAATACTTGCTCGGTGACAGGCCCTTCCAGGCATTGATCTACTATTGTGACCACGTGTTCTAGTTGTGAGCCTTGTCCTTTGATCTCTTCAAAAAGTGTGTAAGCTTCATCCTGCACCAGCTAGAGCCACTGTGTCACCTCCATCACTCTGTTCTGGATAGTAGTGACCTATTGCTAAACTGCACGTTGCTCCTGTGACCTTTTCATCTTCTCAACAGTCGTAAGATTCTTTAGTTGTGCTTGCACAGTCGATGCCTGCTTCTTTTCCCCCTGGAGTTGTGCCTCTAAAATCCTTATCTCTAGGTCTTCTACAAGTATCTCATAGGTCTGCACACTTCGGTCACTATGTTTCTTTCATTCTGAGGCCAACGTCCTGATTATTTCTACTGGGCTCTTGGCAGTTTCTTCCCTTTGATATCGTAATTCTTGCGGAGTGCTCGACACTACTTGAAGTTCTAGCTCTGTTATTCTTGCTTGAACATCATGAATGGATTCACCAAGCTTCCCCACTTGGCTCTTTGTTGTATCTTATTCTATTTGGGCCAAGCCTGGTGTTATCACATGAACTTATCAGAGTCCTGTGGGGATGTGGTTTCTACCAAAAAAATTAATTTTGCTCTGTCTCTCTCCTTTTCGCAGACCAAGTCTCATTTTTCTCCCTTTGGCTTGTAAAATAATTTCTTATTCCCCCCCCCTCTGTATTTAAGTGCTAGGGTCTCCCTATTTTCCAGTGTACATACAATTGTCTAAATCATCGATCATACAGACCACAACCATAAGCACAAAGCGAAACACTTAGAGCGATCTTATATGGACCTAAAGCCAGTGAGCAAGTTCAGTTTTCAGTGAAGGAGATTTCATTCGTAGTCCAGAATTACGGCCCGCGGGCTATAAAGATTATAAAGCTACTCGAATTTTAATGCTTACGCGAAGGTCCAAACTCCCGAAATCTGAAATTAGCGTGGGTTGTTCGATCCAGCAGGACACGTGGCATCAGATCTAAACTGTAGAGAAAGTCATTTTGGGAAAAATGAAGTGGGGAATGCACAATCTTTCAGAGTCTCAAAATGTCGAAGGCCCGAGGTTCCAAAATATTGACATTTATCTGGGTTGTTTGATTCAAAGGGGCGCATGGCACCAGATCCAAGAAATTGTGATTTCGTGACTCAGGGTTTTTAGCATGAAGCACGACACATGTTAGCAAAATGAGAAATCGTGAAGCGCCCAGGAGTTGGGCCCAAGGTCACAGCTCGAGGTTGCATGGAGCAATGGAAAGGAGCTATGTCAAAGGCCGAAAGTGCTTGTGTTAGTCACCGAAGAAGATCTGCATGGTCTTGAGGTGCAGAGATTGACTTGAAGGAGTTATAGGCACCACTTGGGACATTCAGGGGTATCAGGCCTCCTCCCAATCCCGATGAAAGAAGTTAGTGGAAATGGGGGAGGTAGTTGAAACCTCATTTCACCCCATAAATGGAAAGCATGGAAGATCTGGACATGGAGGCAGACTGTTAGCCCAAAGTTCCCCTTTCAATGGATTCTCCTGCAAGCCCATACTGATATGAGTTCGCGTTTGACAGAAGGATGCATCTGCAAACTGATAGAAGAAGATGTAGACACAAAGCTTTGATTGTAATGGTCAGGTCACACTCCTGGTGGTGGTGATGAGTTGTTCTGAGTATAAGTAGTTAGTTTTGATATTTTGTTATGGTCGATGGTTGAGCTAGGCTCTCGTATTGTAAATTTTTAATGAAGCCTCTGTTTCTCTGTTTGTGTTGTAATTTGAGACTTCTTGTTTAATGACAGACAACCTTCTTTTCTACCTATTTTTCCTTTGATACTAAAAGGCTCGGGCATGGATGATCCAGTCGAGTGTTGTAATCATATTGTGATGTATGTTGGATCATAGTACTGTTATAGCATTTTCAGTTTCCTGAAGTTTTGGATACAAGAGGATCTTGTATTTGAAGCTTTTCATCCTTAGGCTGTTGGAAGACCTGATGTCCATAGTAGACCTTTACATTTTCTCCTCAAGTTCTTCCTCCTACTCACCCTTACTACAACTTATTGACTGAAGTTAAATCAAGACCTCACTTACTTATGCATGATGGTCCAGTTTTAAGAGTTAAAACAATATCATCTTGAGTCTGCACCCATTCGACCCCCCTTTAATTTATTCATTGTGACATACAAACTGATGGGTACTGGGCTTACCTCCAATGCAATCTGAAGGTGACTTCTGGTGCTAACATTTCTAGCATCGTTGTCAGGGACGAATTGAAGATTTTCTGGTATTGAATAACAAATCATATTGGTTTTGAAAGTGCATCAGAACTTATTACATAAAATATTGCAACTGTGCACATGGAGACTCCATTGAAGCAAATCCATTGTTTCAGTTGTGGCATCCAGAGGATGACACACGAGGTATACCCCACATCTACCTCTAGCAACACCTGAAGTTGACTAAGAGAATGCCATCAAAAGATGAAAGACCCTCTAGGAAGGTACTTCAGCTGTTGAACCTAGTATTTCTAATAAATTTCACCATCCTCCTATAGAAACTCCAATATTTTCTCTGCATTCTCCCGTTATACCATTTGTTGGAGTTTCCCAAAGTTTAAATTTTGGGAGTGTTCATGTTGATTTCTCCCCTCCTAGTCTTGGATTGGAGGGAGAAAGATTTTTCACTCCTATCTCCCTTAAAGATGTAACTTGGTTTAAAATCAGGACCTTAGAAAATTTTCCCACTTCGAGCTTTACCACTCCTCCCCTTGTTAGATTTGTTGATTTTAGAGAAGGGGAAATCTCATTTCCCTCGAGCCCTATGGACTTTTCTCCATATCCTTGGTCATTTCGCTTTACTCCTAGAAACACACTTCCAGTCTCCCCTGTTCGAACTCCATCCCCTCCTAGTTCTCCTCCAGTTCATATCCCAATGGTGGGTGATAATCCCCCTAGGAACATGATGGATGTCATACTGGCTACAAGATATGCCCCTCTAATATTACCTCAGCCAATGAATGCTCACCCTACTAGAGATTACCTAAAATACATGCCCAAATTCACAGGAGAAGAAGACATAAATGTTGAAGAACACCTTGTTGCCTTCTACAGTTTTGCGGACAATATAAATATTGAAAATGAGGGTGTGTGGATGAGCATCTTTGTCCAGAGTCTTGATGGTGAGGCTAAGAAATGGTTTAGGGGGTTGACCCCTAGATTTTAGGATTGAGGCTTTAGAAAATGTTTTCTTGAGACAATGGGGGGATAAAAAATACTTTATGTATTATATCACAGTGTTCGGGTCCCTAAAGAGAAAAGAGGGAGAATATATCTATAACTTCTCCAAAATATTCA
Organism: Picea sitchensis; assembly: GCA_010110895.2. Taxonomy (NCBI): domain Eukaryota; kingdom Viridiplantae; phylum Streptophyta; class Pinopsida; order Pinales; family Pinaceae; genus Picea; species Picea sitchensis. The sequence goes on along the minus strand of SNQJ01S0083420.1, from coordinate 31,721 downwards.
ACAAAATGTACAATAATATCCCTACTAAGATAAAGCATATAGAATCCTCTGCTAAAATTACTTATGCAAGTGCTTTCGACTCTGATTTCTGCCTCCTGTTAAGAGAGAGAAGAGCTACTTCCTTGGCTCATATTGAAGATGAAACTATGGAAGTAGAGTCTAACATATTGACAATTGACATACTGAGAAATAAATTTGATAGAGACAAAGGAAGGGGGGAATCTGAAACTTCATCCTATGGTTCCTCTACTTCCCATACTTAAGTAGATGAATTTACCAAGCCGATAAAATCGTTTTCTGCATAGATGGATAGGATGAAATTCGAAGGGAAGCAAGGTTATAAGAGTGCCCAAAATACTGATAATATATGTAACTTCATAAGACCAAATAATTCCCCTCAAATACTTCCAAGAGAGCCTTGAAATAGGGAAAGGGATGATCAAAAAATCCAAACCCCTCTCCAAAATAACCTCATTGTTGTTGAAGAAGTAAAGGAGGAAGATCTTGATCCTGAAATCCATTGTCTTGGAGACACCTCCCCATTTCCCCATTCGACCCAATATACATACAAGGACTCCCTCATGAAAAACCAAATAAATTAGCTGAGTAAAGGGGAAAAGACCAATAGTAGTCCCAATAAATATAACCTCAGGTCTAAGAAGAAACAAGGGAAGTCCGACATCCCTGATCAGCGTTCCAGAGCAGAGAATACTACTAAAGACATAGCAAACAACAGCAAGGAAAAGAAAACTCAGAACCCCTCACCAATAGCCAAAGGTCATGTCCCATAAGTGAGAGAAATTATGAATCCCCCCTCCTATTTTAACTTTTAGCATGAAATTTAAAAGATTAGGATCCTTGTACCCCTTTTAGAGCTAGTCAAGAAAAAAGATTTTAAAAGGTCCCTCTCTCAACTGTTGCAATCTCAACCATCATGTCATTCCACAGAATCAGTTAACCTTTAAGACAAAAATCCAACAGTCATCTTAGGTCCTTTGATAGAAGATAGAGATGATTCACCCCCTCCCTTCTATACATCTATGAACATATATGACAAGGTGTTGCATAATTGTTTGATGGATTCAAGGGAATCTCATAATCTCATGCCCAAAACTGTCATGGATGAGCTTGGATTAGAAATCACAAAGACTTATCATGATTTGTATTCTTTTGATTCAAGAAAAGTGTAGTGTCTTGGGGTCATCAAAGATCTGTTTGTGACCTTGTTTTAGTTTCCCATGAAAAGTGTGGTCATGGATATCGTGGTGGTTGACGTTCCCCCCAAGTTTGGAATGTTTTTGTCAAGATATTAGATAAAAATACTTGGGGGAACATTGTTGTTACACATTATTTTCGTCACCACTATGACCGTTAATGACATAAACCTATATGTTGTTGTCAGAGGGGTCAGTGGCCTGAATTCCTGAAGAAAGAAGGGAGAAGAACTTTACCTGAGAGAAGAAATTGGATTTTCCTTTGTAAAAAACCTATTAAGGAGGATTTTTGCGGGTTGCTCTATACATAGGGTGTGGAAATGCTTGATTTCCGTAGGTTTCACTATAGCTAGGTCGTGGAGTTTCCGCAGGCTACATTACTGCTAGGGTGTGGTGGCCTTCGTACGTAGGAAAAATGAGCATCTTCTCGGTTATTCTAGAAGGAGAAGATTCTATGGTGAGGTGGATTCTGAATGGTTTGGATCTTACTTGCTTTCATGATTTATTGGGATCATCCTAACCTCCTCATCTTATCCTCTTCATCTTATTAAAGGAGAGGAACTCTCATGGAGAAAGTTAGCTTGATTGGGTTGGAAAGTTCTTGAGCTATTGAGATTATAAATTTGGCTTGAGATTGTTAGCTTGGTTATATTGGATTTGATCTTTGCTTTGTCAAGATAGATTGTGAGTAGCTATCAGATCCATGGTCTCAGAATCCTTGGAGAAAGAAGTGTGTGGGAAGCAAGGAACTATTGGAAGGAACCTTACGACATCAAGGCATCCGGTTGTAATCTCTCTTCCTATTATTTAATATA
>SNQJ01S0083420.1:18828-29642 GCA_010110895.2 Picea sitchensis | reverse complement strand
TTGTAATCTCTCTTCCTATTATTTAATATAATAAAGTGGCATGCTTCTTTCCCATAGAATTATCTTTATTTTATTGCATAATTCCTTGATCATATGCATAGGTTGTCATTGAATATACTTCTACTACTTTCACTTTGGTTGGTTTGTGTCTCACTGCATGATCAGTATCACAAGAGCACCGGAGTGAAATAGGAACAATAAAGACATAAGGAAGCGACACATAAAGGTATGTATCTTTTCTTTTGTTTGGTAGTAAATTTGATGATGAGAGCCTAGGGAAAGAGCCATGTTTTGTCTTGTTTTGTTCTAGATCTAGGTGGATCTAAGGAGATTAGTTTATGTCCGCATTTACTAATTTATCCGATAACAATTGTAGATGGACCTCACATATGCTACCATTCCTTTGTTTTGGGGAGAGCATAGAAGATTGTACAGAGAAGCTCAGTTGGCCTATATTATTAGTGATGAAGCAAACCCCACCAACCATCCTATTTTTTCACTTGAGACTGATCTGGGATCCATCTTATTGCATCTCACAGATGCCCTTGAGCCCCCTCCTGAAATCAAAGGTAGTCCCCTACTTTCTGTGAAGTTTCTCCTCTGATTAACTTTGTTTGGAAAATGTTTTTTTATGGAGCATCTTCTAGAGAAGGTGTTGGTGTTGGAATGGTATTGTTTTCACCTACCCAAGAAATTATATCTCTATCCTACAAATTAGAATTTGAAACTACCAATAATGTGACAGAGTATGAAGCCCTTGTTTTGGGTTTGAAGGTTGCGAAAGACACGGGGATTGAATAGCTATAATTGTTTGGGGATGATGAATTAATTGTCCATCATATCAAAAGTACTTATCAATCCAAGCACCCTCGGCTTAGAATTTACAAAAATGAAGTCTAGGATCTGGTTGACAATTTTTTCTTAGCTTTCAACATTTCATTTGTTCCAAGAGAAGAGAATTCCATGGTCGATTCTCTAGTTATTTTAGCAACTAATTTTAGAGTCCCTCTGCCACCTAAACTCATGTATGATGTAGAAGTGAAATACAAACCCTCTATACCTGATAATGCGAAGCATTGGAAAGTGTTTGAGGATGATCTTGAGATCAAAAGATTCATGGAGACTGTTGATGGATTTTCTGCATTACACATTGATCAAGATCCTAATTCTGAAATAAATCCTCATGTTGATGTTTTTCTAAACATAATTGATAATAATTATATTGTCCAGTTGCCTAGTAATCATATCCGAAAGGGACTAGTTCCTTTGGAAAGACTATTTGATAGAAATGATGTGGCAATAAAGGGTAAAGTTTCAAATGGGGATGTTGATGTAGCTGAGTACAATATTGGTACAGAGAAGGATCCAAAATTTGTCAAGTTGTCAAGCAGCTTGTCAAGGGAACAAAGGACTGAGTATGATGAGATATTAAGAGAATTCGCTGATGCGTTTGACTGGACCTATGAAGACCTCAGAACATATGACACAAGTGTCATTGAGCATAAGATCTCATTGAAAGAGATGGCCAAACCATTTAGGCAGAAATTAAGACAAATAAATCATATGTTTCTTCCTATTATGGAAAGGGAGGTAAAGAAGTTGTTGGATGCCCAAATAATTGTCCCTTTGAGATATTCTGAATGGGTGGCCAATCTGGTCCCAGTAAGAAAGAAGAATGGTGAAATCAAACAATGTGTCGATTTCAGGAACTTGAATAGAAGCTCTAAGAAGGAAAATTACCCTTTGCCAAATATGGAACACATATTACAGAGGGTGGAAGGTGCATCCAAGATTTCCATGATTGATGGATTCTCTGGCTATAATTAGATCTCCTTCCTACCTGAAGACAGAGAAAAGATGGCCTTCACCACTCCTTGGGGTACATTTATGTAGGCTAAGATGCCCTTTGTATTGATGAACGTAGGGACAACCTTTCAACGAGATATGGACATTGCCTTCATTGGAGAAAGGGATAAATTTGTAGTCATCTATCTGGATGACATTATAGTCTTCTCCAGATATGATAAAGAGCATTGTTATCATCTGAGAAAGGTATTCTTAAAATGTAGAAAATTTGGTCTCTCCCTAAATCCCAAAAAGTATTTATTTGCCATGCAGGAGGGAAAATTGTTGGGGAATGTAGTATCAACTAAGGTAGTCAGAATTGATTCAAGCATAGTAGAATCTATTCAAGCCTTCCCACTCCCCCAATCCAAGAAGGAATTTCAGTCTTTCTTGCGTAAAATCAACTTTTTAAGAAGATTTGTTTCAAATTTTGTTGAATTAGTGAATCATATCACAGCCATAATCAGAAAGGGGAATGAAATGAAATGGACTGTTGAGTCTAGAAACACTTTCGAAAAAATCAAGAAGGCCTTGAACAAGGCACCTGTACTCATTAATCCTAATTACTCTAAAGAGTTTTTCATTTTTTCCTTTGCCTCTTTTGATATAGTAGTAGTTGTTGTATTGCAGAAGAAGGTTGAAGGGTTGGAGCAACCTATTTCCTTTTTCAATAGAGCATTGAGAGATGCAGAGATAAAATATGACATCATGGAGAAGTAGGCATATTCTTTGGTGAAAGCCCTCATGGCTTCCAGAATCTATGTCCTGCATTCAAAATTTATTGCATGTCCCTTCAACTTCTGTGAAGGACATTCTCATTCAGCCTGACATAGACGGGAGAAGGAGCAAGTGGATCACCAAAATCCTTGAATTTGATCTAGAAATAAACAACGCCAAACTAGTTAAAGGCCAAGGTTTAGCCAAGCTATTGGTTGAATCTTATTGCAAATCTTTGGGGATTAACTGTATCAACATATGCTCAGAAAATATGCAATATGAGTTGTCTTATACATGCCCACAAGTCAGCCCTCCATTGGTAGAATGCATATGGTACAAAGACACCATATTCTTTCTGCAAGAGTTGTGACCTCCAGATGGTATGAAAAAAAGTAAGACAAGAGCTCTTAAGCTCAAAGTAGTTAAATATTTCCTTATTGATTGATTCTTCTACTGGAAAGACCCTTTAGGAGTTCTTTTGAGATGTTTAGACCCACAAGAAGCCCAAAAGATTATGTTTGACTTTCATGATAGTCTATGTGGGGGACATCAATTCTGGAGGACCACATCATATAATATTCTTAGGGCTAGATATTTCTGGCCTACTCTATTCATTGATGTCTATGCGAAAATCAGGGCTTGTGTTAAGTGTCAGAACTTTACTGGGAAGCAGTAGCTGAAGTCTTTTCCATTGAATCATGTGGTAGCTTCAGGACCCTTTTAGCAGTGGGGCCTAGATTTTATTGGGGAAATTCATCTTGCTTCAAGTGGTCATCACAGGTGGATATTGATTGCCACTAACTACTTTACCAAGTGGATAGAAGTTATCCCCACAAGGAGTGCTTCTCACAAGGTAATCATTGGTTTTCTTGAGTACATTATAGAAAGATTTGGTTGTCCGAACAGAATCATCACTGATAATGTTGCATCCTTCAAGGCCAAGCTATTGATCCAGTTTTGCAAACAGTTTGGAATTTCACTGATTCACTCAACTCCTTATTACCCCCAATGGAATGGACTGGCAGAGTCCTCTAACAAGAGCCTTATAAAAATTATCAAAAGACTGCTAGAGGACAACAAGAAAGCATGGGATTCAAAGCTCAAATTTTCTCTATGGACTGACAGAGTGACAACAAAGAGATCTCTTGGTGTCTCTCCTTTTCATCTTATGTATGGGGTCGAAGCCATCTTCCCTTCTCATCTTGCCTTGCTAGTGGAAAAATTCTTCCAAGACCACCAAGGGGAGCCTAATGATATGATCAGAAGAATACAACAGCTAGTAGAAGTGCAGCAGACTAGTGAGCAGATACTAGACAAAGCACATGAACATCAACATAAAATCAAGCAGGCCTTTGAAACAAAAGTAAGAAAGGAGGATTTCCAGCTGGGAGATATAGTACTCAAATGGGATGCACCCAAACAGGACAAGGGTAAGTATGGTAAATTTGAAGCCCTGTTGATTGGGCCCTTTAAAATCTATGAGGTATTTCCAAATAATACTTACATGTTAAGGAATTTGGAGGGATCTAAAGTTTTTGGTGGCCCTGTCAATGGGAATTTTCTGAAGAAATGTTTTGTTTAGGTCATGATCGACATTCTACCACTGTAAATACCACTTATGTTTTTTTTTTATTTTTAGTTTTTCCTTCTTGATAAGCGACTCCATAACCCAACAACTAAGCTACTAGAACTACTTGTTCTTGGTAGCTCTAGGGAGCATGTCATCTCTGTGAAGCCAAATGTTATCACATGAACTTGTAAGATTCCTGTGGGGTTGTGGTTTCTACCTAAGACTTTAATTTTTCTGTCTCTCTCCTTTTTGTAGACCAAGTCTCATTTTTTTCCCCCTTCAGCTTGTAAAATTGTTTCTTATTTTCCCCCCCCTCTGTGTTTAAGTGCCTCGATCTCCCTGTTTTCCAGCCCACAACCAGTCCTTTGAATCTTTGATCATGCATATCATATCCATAAGCACAAAGCGCAACACTTAGAGCGGTCTGATATGAACCTAATGCAAGCGAGCAAGTTCAGTTTTCAATGGAGGATATTTCATTCGAAGTCCAGATTTGTGGACCGTAGGTGATCGAGATTATAAAGTTGCCCGAAGCTTAGTGTCGGGGTGAAGGTCTAAAGTCCTGAAACCCAAAATCAGCATGGGTCGTCCGATCCAGCAGGACGCGTGGCATTAGATTTGAACCACGGATAAATTCATTTTAGGAAAAATGAAGTGGGGAATGCACAATCTTCCCGAGTCCCAAAATGTTGAAGGCCCAAGGTCCCAAAATACTGACATTTATCTGGTTTTTCTGATTCAAAGGGGCGCATGGCACCAAATCTGATAAATTATGATTTCGTGACTCAGGGGTTTTAGAATGGAGCACGACGCAGGTTCACAAAACGTGAAATCGTGAAGCGCCCAGGAGTTGAGCCCAGGGTCACATCCCGAGGTTGCATGGAGTGATGGAAAGGAGTTGCATCAATGGCTAAACGCACCCGTGTTGGTCACCAAAGAAGATCTGCATGGTATTGAGGCATCGGGATTGACTTTAAGGAGTTGTATTCACTTCCTGGGACATTCAGTGGTGTCAAGCCTCCCACCGATCTCGATGAAAGAAGTTAATGGAAATGGGGGAGGTAGTTGAAACCTAGTTTCACCCCATAAATGGAAAGCATGCAAGATCTAGCCATGGAGACTAATTGTCAGCCCAAATTTCCCCTGTCAATAGATTCTCTTACAAGCCCATATTGATGTGATTTTGTGGCTGACAAAAGGATGCATATGCAGACTGACAGAATAAAATGAAGTCGCAAAGCTTTGATTGTAATGGCCAGGTCACACTCCTGGTGGTGGTGGCGAGTTGTTCTAAGTATAAATAGTTAGTTTTGATATTTTGTTATGGTCAATGGTTGAGCTAGGCTCCCAGTAAATTTTTAATGAAGCCTATGTTTCTATGGTTATGTGTTGTAATTTGAGACTTATTGTTTAATGACAATCATCCTTCTTTTCCACCTCTTTTTCCTCTGATACTGAAATGTTGGGGCATGGATGATCCAGTCGAGTGTTGTAATCATATTGTGATGTATTTTTTATCATAGTACTGTTATAGCATTTTTAGTTTCCTGAAKTTTTGGACCCAAGAGGATCTTGTATTTGAATCTTTTCATCCTTAAGCTACTAGAAGACTTGATGTCCATAGCATACATTTAAATTTTCTCCTCAAGTTCTTCCTCCTACTCACCCTTAATACATCTTACTGATTGAMGTTAAATCAAGACCTCACCTACTTATGCATGCTGGTCTAGTTTTCTGAGTTAAAATGATATCATCTTCAGTCTGCACCCATTCGACCGCCCTTTAATTTATTCATTGTGACATACAAACTAATGGGTAGTGGCCTTACCTCCAATGCAATATGGAGGTGACTTCTGGTGCTAACACCCGACACATAGAAAAGTTTTCTAGTTACTGCCTCTCTGACCATAGTCTGCTCTGTAGGAATTTGGTCATTCTCTTTCTGGATTTTCTTCTTGTCTTCTTCGAACTTCACCTGAAGGTCATCTATCTCTTGTTGCACAACCTGAAGTTTCTCTAAGGCCTCCTCCTTTTCTTGCCTCAAGGCCTCTATGGTGTACTCCTTTTCCTCTTGGACTCGACAAAGTCAAGTCTCTCTGGAATATGCTAATCCGTGTAGCTGGGTGGGCTCATCCCCCAATTCTACATTCTTTGTTGAACATGGTGCAGTGGACACTGCGCAGCTCGACTGAATAGCTTGTTGGATGTCTTTTAGTTCTTTCTCAATCCTATAATACATTATTTTTTGTTTGACTTCATGTCGATTCAAGATGTCCTCTAAAGAATCTTATACAATTGTGATGATGAGATCAACATCATCCGTGGTGAGCACATTCTGTGACTGAGGCTAATTGGCTCAGGACTTCTTTCGCATTGAGGGTTTCTACGGAGAACCCTTCCTTGTCTTGGACATCTCAGCCTCTGTAAGGGGATCCTTTGGCAGTTTTACTTTTCCCTTATCTTGCTTGTATTTTTATCCTTCCTCCTTGTGGTTTACTTCATCGCCTCCTCCTCCTCTAGGTGAGTCAAGCATAGTTTCCTCTGAGGCGTTGTCCTTCTCCTCACTATTTATGTCCTACACTTCCTCCTTTTTCTTCTTTCTCTTAGTGTTTCTTGCTCCATCATACTTTTTTTGGGTGACCAAAGGACTTTCGATGATGTCAGGGTCGAAAAGCTCTGTCTGCTCGATTGATACAAGTATTTCGATGGGCCATTCCTTGGTTATTTCCTCCATGTCTTCATCAATCAATTTTTAATAGGACTGCAACTCCTCCTTTCTTTCATCCCTGCGCCTAGTGATGTAAATGAAGTGTATGTCTGCATGGAACTTTGCTAGCGGCCTGTATGTATGCAAGGTGTTCAGGGTCATTCTGGGGAATGATTTAATGGCATGCTTGAGTTGTAAGTAATAAGTATGGAACACCACATTTGATTGTCATTGCTTCACCATGTCGCTTGTATAACATAAGGTGGTGAACCTTGCAGCCAGTGGTTCTGATGGATCAACTTTCAGGAATGTCGCTCCCTCCGACATCTCCCAAGAGAAAAATGTTATTAATATCAACAACCAACTAAAGTGGAACTTGTAGTCTTGGCCCTGTGCTTTGCGGTTGTCCTTCTCCAACTCATTGATGAGGTAGCTCATCTCGTTCATTTGCATCCCTTCGATGCACTTCCCTGCAAGGTCAACTACAAATCCTATTACTTGCATAGGGAGGTTCTTTCTAATGAGGTTGCCTTCTATCATCTCACAAGCTAGGTGCATAGTGCCATCTTGGATGGAGGCTACCTTGTAGCCTCTCTTCCCCTTCTCCACATCGTTCTATGCTTCCTTTATTCACTACACCAAGAAGCGATCTGATGTCTTTCCTGGGTAGAACTGGTCAGGGTCTGGTCCCTGCATGCTTAGTTCAATGATTAGGTGGATCAACGTCATATCCATAGTGATGTGCCTATCAAACCAAACATACCTACCATGGTAGCATGACATGAGGAGTTTAATGCATGTGTTAACCTCCTGATGTCTGTCAAAGTGGGGGATATTCATGACGTTCAAGATCATCGATCTTGCAATATCCTTGATCCACGGTTGGGGAACTATCCTGGGCTTCTTCCCAGTTGTCTTCATTAGGTAGCCATGTGGTGTGAGCATCGCATAATTATTTCTGTCGTCGAGGTTGAAATCACTTATCTTTAGATCTGGGATCAATCCTAGCTATAGTCCTACTGCACCTATCCCCTTTGGGAGGTATGTAGTGATGAGTGTGTACTCGAAATCCCTTGGGACGCTGTAACAACTAACCGCGCCAGCCAAGGGCAGGATATAGTCAGGCAAGACCGATGAGATCTTCTTTGAATTCACCAGATCATCGCGGTCCTTGCTTCTCTTTTCTTTCATAGTTTGGGATGACACAGATCAACATCCAGTCAAGGGGGATGCTTGCAATCCACCCATGGACGATGCTTGTACTCCTGCAGACATAAATTTCTCAGGGATAAGGTCGATCAATATCTCTTCTACGAAATTATCTACTACGCTAAGGTCGCCTAACATGCACACTCATAGTCAAAGAACTCAGGTAGGTGAATAGATACCCAATGTGGTCAAGTCAATGGACAGGTATAGATAGCACAACGTGGTGTGCGATCAATTTTCTTTAGGCTCGAATATCTCAATTTGCAAAAGTGGTCCCGGTGTGGCATTCACCGGAATAAATAGACGATCGTTGTAACAGATTCCTCCAACGGGTAGGAATACCTCAATCCATCTGTTATGGCGTGGTCTCAATGGTCCAATGGCAATTTTTTCGGTAATAATTGTGTTTCTAACCATTTGGAAGTGTCGTTCTAATGGTTGGGACTCCTCCAACGGTCATATAGCTTCGCCGTGGTGAAGTGCCATTCTGTGCGATTCTGCTATCCTGGTGAGGTTCAAGTTCTGCAAGCCTGCCTTCTGCAAGGTCATCCCTGGAACTTCCTACAGTCTTTCTATATTTTCCTTCTTCTTACTAAGCTTTATTGCCTTCTTTCCTGTGATCTATGTCTTTGGGTTCCTCTGTCCATTCTTATTCTTATCTTCTCTTAGCATAGCAAATTCACACTGTTGAGGGTCTCTCAAAGGTTTTGAGGGTAATACTTCTTTCTTTACTATTTCTGGGGTAGGCACTCTTTTCTTCTTCCTGGATAGGTTCTTTAAGTCTTCTTGTGTTCTTTCAACTTCGACAGCTAAGTATTTGGCCCTCAGTTGCTTCGACTTGTCCTCATGTTCTTGTACTAGTCTCTCTATTTTCTTGGCTATGAAGTCCCTTAATTATTTCTTTTTTTGTTGTGTAGCTTCTTCCTCTACTTTCCTCTGGATATGATCTTTCTCAATCCAAGTCTTTCCTAAAAAAAGTGCAAACTGAGTGTTGTTCTCCACAAACTTAATGACTTCAAATTATTCTTTGGTCGATGTTCCATGAGAAATCATAGGTACATTAGTAACTCTTCCACACATGGTTATCATCTTTCCTTTAAACAATCCTATCCTTCCCAATGAAGGATTCATAGCAGGTTTCCCAAAATTTCCCAAATGCTTTATGGCATGATATTCACCTATGTTTCATCATCCAGAACATAGTCTATGTCGAAGTCTCATATTCTTGTTTCTATGCACTACTTTTCTTTTAAGATCTCTGGTAAACTAATGTCTCTGTGATCCTTCAGTGTTTCTCTCATCTATAATAATATAGTCTATGATTATTTATGATTCTCTAACATATCCCTAATTTCTTTACGTTCTTCATGGTTTTCTTGTCTCAGGTTCATCTTTTCAACTTTAGAAATCATTCTAGGGAAATCCAAAACCTCATGATCAACGAATTTACAACAAGGATAAGTAGGAACACCAGGTCATTCCTTAGCAAGATGTCCCGATCTTCTGCAGTTATAACACAGTGTCAATCCTCTCTTTATTTTAAATGATTCCCAACCTTTCTTGTACTGTGCATTGGGATCACAGTGATGGAACTACAATCTGCAAACATTTGTTCTAGGTTCTTGCATCCACTTGTTAGTCCAAAAATTCTTTCTATGCATAGGAATAACATATCTTTCACTATCTCTATCAAATTTATTCAGATCAAATCTTCTTTCTTCTAGTTATGCCCTAGTTTTCAGAATAGGACAAAATCTATCAAACAGACCTAAATTCATACTTCTGAAGAAAAACTTTCCACTTATCTTACCTTTACCAGAGCACAATGTTTTAAGATATTACCTCTTTTCTTCAAATTGGGCTTCTCTTCGTTGGCACAAAGCTTCACAAGTCAGGTAGAATACTGCGCACTACAACAACAGATCTACGCACATATCTTTTTCTTTTCTTAAGTTCCCAACAATCACAGTTTCAGGTCGCGACAACAGAACCATTTGTTGGCACAAGGGTAGACCCAAGGTTCAATGCTTCAACAACGCACCAAAAAAACCCTAACTACCGACCCTTTCGAAAACATCTACGAAGAATATGAAGTCTCACCCGAGGTAGAGGTTGGGGGGGTTACAGGACTCAAGTGTCTACAACCTAGTTGGGACACAGATATGTGATTACACACTTCAACGGAGCACTTAGCCAATAGTATGCATTCAATTATTATTCTTATTCACATCACAGATTAACCCTAATTGTATATCAGCGTGGTAGTAATCAATACTAAACACATCTAAGCATTCAACACATAGAATTAGAGCAGATCTATCATTTGTTCATATATCAAGCACTAAGCATCAATGGAACTACCTATCACACATCCAGAATAGTGCACTAAGAAAAAATAAACATAACCATCATGAACACATAGCACAAAGCACAATAACACGGGATGTATGTGGTTCACGCTAGTGTGGGGCTACGTCCACCAACTCTTCTTCTTTATTAGCTTCATCCAATCTTCTTACACGCACCAAGCCATAGATCCAAATCCGCAAAGGACAGGAGATCTGCATGCCCCTCGATAGATCCTCCTTCCCCGAATTAGATCAAGTCACCAAGCCTTACCCCATCTATGCACAAAGAAATTAAAAACCACTTGCACTTAGCTCTATAAGTCTCACATACAGTGTGCACAAAGAATTCACAACTATTCTCACTTAGCAACCTTCAGAGGTTCTTGCACAAAGCTGATCAGAACTACCTCTTGCATCA
>SNQJ01S0083420.1:0-18818 GCA_010110895.2 Picea sitchensis | reverse complement strand
TTTTCTATGAAGGAGGCGAAGTTATTAGGCCATACAGTATCAACAGAGGGAGTGAGGATTGATCCCAACAGGGTAGAAGCCATTCAAACCTTGTCACTTCCCCGGTCTAGAAAAGAAGTTCAGGCCTTTTTGGGGAAGATTAACTTTCTAATGAGGTTTGTATCAAATTTTGCTGAGATGGTGAAACACATCACAACCATGCTCAGAAAAGGAAATGAAGTGAAATGGACCGCTGAGCTTAGGGAATATTTCTTCCAAATAAAAAAGGCATTGACTAAGGCACCTATGCTAATCAATCTTGATTATTCCAAAGATTTCCTGATTTTTTCTTTTGCTTCCTATGATACAGTAGCACCAGTCTTATTGCAGAAAAATGAGGAAGGGCGAGAACAACCCATTTCGTTCTTTAGCAAGGCATTGAGAGATGCAGAGGTCTGGTATGAGATCATGGAGAAGCAAGCTTATGCCTTGGTGAAATCCCTCAAATCTTTCAAAGTCTATGTCTTGCACTCAAAGGTCACCGCATACGTTCCTTCAGCCTCTGTGAAGGACATCCTCGTATAGCCTGACATAGATGGGAGAAGAGGTAAATGGATTGCCAAGATCCTAGAGTTTGATCTGGAGATTAAGCCCACCAAGTTGATAAAGGGGCAGGGTTTAGCCAAGTTGCTGGCTGAATCCAATTGCAAAGCCTTGAGAATTAACTTCATCAATGAGCAAGCTGGGTCATCCAACAAGGATTTTCAGAGTTCCTTATCACTAGCAGCATACGCCTGGTACAAGGATATCTTGTACTTTCTACAAGAATTAAAGCCTCCTGATGGATTGGGAAAAAGTAAGGCTAGAGCTTTAAAGCTCAAAGAAGTCAGATATTGCCTCATTGACCAAGCCTTGTACTGGAAGGACCCTCTAGGGGTATTTTTAAGATGCCTGGACCTGCAAGAAGCTCAGAAGGTTATGTTTGATTTCCATAGCGATCTTTGTGGAGGTCATCATTTCTGGAAGACCACAGCTCACAAGATCCTCCGGGCTGGGTATTACTGCCCACTTTATTCCCTGATGTCTGCAGAGAAACCAGAGCTTGCATCAAGTGCCAAAAGTTCTCAGGAAAGCAGCAGCTCAAATCTCTGCCATTAAAGCCTGTAGTAGTTTCAGCACCATTTCAGCAGTGGGGATTGGACTTCATTGGAGAAATTCATCCCCCCTCAAGTGGCCAACACAGATGGATCCTGACTGTGACAGACTATTTCACCAAGTGGATAGAAGTTGTCCCCACCAGGAGCACTTCTCACAAAGTGATTATTATCTTCCTGGAGGATATCATATCCAGATTTGGCTATCCAAGTAAAATTGTCACTGATAATGCCCCCCCCTTTCGGTCTGAGCCCCTGGTCAAGTTTTGTGAACAATTTGAGATTTCACTAATCCACTCTACTCCTTATTATCCTCAAGGAAATGGATTGGTGGATTCTTCCAATAAAAGTCTGATCAATCTCATCAAGAAATTACTGGAAGGCAATAAAAGGGCTTGGGATTCCAAGCTCAAATTCACTCTATGGGTCGAATGGGTGACAACTAAGAAGTCCCTGGGCATCTCGCCTTTCCAACTTGTTTATGGAATAGAGGTTGTTTTCCCTACTCAGCTCGCCTTATCTGTGGCAAAATTTCTCCAGGACCTAGAAGGAGAGCCTGACCATGTGGTCAGAAGGATTCATCAGATGTTGGAAGTACAACAGATCATGGAACAAATCATGGACAAGGCCTACAATCGTCAATAGAATATCAAGCAAACCTTTGACAGGAAGAGCAGAAAGAAAGATTTCGAGCTAGGTGATCTGGTGCTCAAATGGGATGCACCCAGGCAGGATAGGGGCAAGCACAGTAAGTTTGATGCCCTCTAGTTTGGGCCTTTCAAGATCTCTGAAGTATTTTCAAACAACACTTACAGGCTGCAGGATTTGGAAGGCAAAGAAGTTTTTAATGGCCCAGTAAATGGGCATTTCTTGAAAAAATGTTTTTTGTGAGCCGCAGTCAGCGCTTTTGTTTTTTGTAAATATTATTTTTTGTTTTCATCTTAATAAATGACTCCATAGCCCAACAACAAGGCACTAGATCTGCAAAAAGAGTCCTTAGAGCATCACAGGGACGACTCTATCCCCCATGGACCCTAATGTTAGCGACATTTCTGTAGGGGGTGGTGGAAATGTGAACAAGTGGGTAAAAAACACACTTACCCTAAGTTCAGGATGCAAAATACGCCTGTGGTTAAGCGGCAAGTAAATATGGATGACAGAGACCCGCATGCCTAGATCAATAGTGCACATCGAATTCAGAAGCCCCCCTGCCTTTCTACCTTTAAGTAGAGGGGGGTGTCTAGAATCGAGGGTGCACCTCTTCAATGGCTGCCATCAGAGCGCCCAGATCAATGACACACAAGGCAATTCCAGACCCGCCCCCCCGCCTTTCTACCTTTAAGCGGAGGGGGGGGGTCTAAAATCGAGGGCGCACCTCTTCAATGGTTGCAATCAGAGCACCCAGATCAACAATGCTCAGGCGATCCAGATCTCCCTTGCCTCTCTGCCTTTAATTAACGTGGGTCCTTTCCCCCCCATCATGTCACCTCTCGAGCCGTCGCTCCCCTGTAGCCTATCTTCCACTTCACCTCATAGCATGGCCCTTCCGCAGACCATCATCCTCCTTCCAACTGCCATGTGTCCTCCTCTCTCCACGTCACCTGTACACGCATCCTCATGGCGTATCTTTTCCTTTTTCTCATTTTTGCCTGACACCTCATCCCAGGTATTCCTCATCTCCCAACTTGCCTCGCCTCCTCCTTCAGTCCCTCTGCCTTATGACTTCCCCATCATCTCCCTACGACATCGTGCCTCATCATAAGAGTGCTTCTGCCCTCCCCCCTCTAGCTATGTATGGCCATCTCTACTCCTAATCCACTCAAGCCCCGATGTCCGGGTTTCCTCTTCCCATCCACCATTCCCATCATGCACCCAGCCTTCGCGCTGGCCTCCACATCTATCCATCAGGCCATTCAGCTAATCCATATGGCAGTGCGAGGGGTCCTCCATGTCCCAAAGGTGCCGAGTTGGCTAGGCCATTCTCAATCGAAAGGAAGCAGTTATTAAGGTAGTTGGTGGTGGTTAGATATCATCTCCACCATAAAGGGAAAGTCCGATGACAAATTTAAATCACGTTGATTCACCCATGGGACTGTCAGGAGTTCGATTGCGTCTGCCATAGGTGCACGATCATTCAGAGACTACAGGTGTAGATTGTCAGAAGCCATGCAGACACAATGTTTTTAATGCAATGTCTCGATTTTGTTGCTATTGTTGTTTCGAGTATATGTAGGCATTTTCACCATTTTTGTAGATATCGATGGTTGAGCAAGGCTCCCGGTCGCAAAGCTTTAATGAAGCACTATTTTCCTGGTTATGTGTGGAATCTTGAGACTTCCTGTCTTATGAATGTCAGTTTCTTTCATGTCTTTGTTTACACTGTATTAGAACGGCTCGGAATTGGAGAATCTAGTCGAGTTGTAACTGTTAGAGGATGATGTAGATTTGATCACTGTAACAATTCCACTATTTCTATTTGGTCCCTGTGATTTTCTTAGCGCTGAACGACTTGGAATTGGAGAATCCATTCAAGTCCCCCCCTTTCAGTTTCTCGAAGCTCTGAACCAAAGGATCTCGCATTCAAAGTTTTTCTTCTACAAATTACTGAAAGGCCTATTGCCTGAGGTGGTTTGTCCACTCCTCTCACCAATTCTTCAACCTGCTCATTTTCAAATCAACCCACTGACTGAAGTTAGATCAAGACCTCCTTTGTTCCTTGCATGTCGGACCCAGTCCCTGAGTTTGAGTGATATCTTCCCGTGTCTCTACCCATTTGATCACCCATTAAAAATATCGTGACATAAAAAATAATGGGCGTCGAGCTCTTCTCCTACTCCAATTCAGGAGTGACTTCCGTCGCCAACAGAGAGACCTTGATTTTTCTATAAATCTGACACCAGGAGAAGCTCCCATGTCAAAGACTCCTTAAGAATGAGTACACCATAATTGAAGGAGTTGAAAATGCATCTTGAAGAACTTCTAAAAAAGGGTTATATACACCCAAGTGTATCACCTTGGGGTGCCCCAGTCTTGTTTGTGAAAAATAAATATGGAACGTTAAGATTTTGCATTGATTTCAAACAGTTGAATAAAGTTTTTGTAAAGAACAAGTATCCTCTACCAAGGATCAGTGATCTTTTTGATCAATTGAAGGATGCAAAGATATTTTCAAAGATAGATCTCAGATCGGGATACCATCAGGTAAGAATGAAGGAGGAAGATATCAACAAGACTGCCTTCAGGACAAGGTATGGTCATTATGAGTTCACAGTGGTGCCATTTGGGTTTTCAAATGCACCAATTGTTTTCATGTGCTTAAGGAATGGTGTTTTCCAAGAATATTTAGACAAGTTTGTCATTGTCTTTTTGGATGACATTCTTATATACTCTAAGTCAGAGGAAGAGCATGAGCATCATTTGAGCATGGTGTTGCAAGTATTAAGGGAGCATCAGATGTATTCCAAATTGAACAAGTTCTCATTTGATCAGAAACAAATTCATTATTTGGGGCATATCATCTCAAAGGATGGGATAACACCAAGAAGATAGAAGCCATTAGAGAATGGTCAGCACCAAAGAATGTGACAGAGATCAGATATTTCATAGGCCTTGCAAGCTACTACATGAGATTCATTGGAGGATTCTCAAAGATAACACACCCAATCACTTCCTTGCAAAGAAAGGGTATGAATTTCAGTGGATGTCGAACTGTGAAAGGAGTTTCCAACATTTGAAACAATTATTGACAAGTGCTCCAATACTATGGATTGTAGAACCAAATGAAGATTTCATTGTATAAATAGAGGCATGTAATCAAGGACTTGGTGGAGTCCTCAATCAAAATGGATTTGTGATATGTTATGAATTAAGAAAGTTAAAGGAGCATGAAAGAAACTATGCCACTCATGATTTGGAGTTGGTAGCCATAGTGCATGCCCTGAGGAAATGGTGACACGACCACATGGGAAAAATATTTGAGCTAAGAACAGACTGCAATAGTTTGAAATATTTATTTGATCAGCCAAATCTAAATGCTAGGCAAAGAAGATGGTTAGAATTTCTAAGTGAATATGAATTTGATATAAATCATATCAAGGGGAAAGAAAATAAAGTGGTTGATGCTCTCAGCAGGAGGGTGCATGAACTACGTGCTACAACCATCAGCATGTACCAAACTGATGTTAAAGTAAAAATTATGGAGACTGCAAATACAGACCCACAATACAAAGAATTGATAGCAAAATTACAGCAAGGCAAGACACCACAAAAGATGGATATTTATAAGTTGGGAATAGATGGAATACTGCTGCAGAAGAACATGATTTTTGTACCAAATGTCCAGGACTTGAAATGTATAATTTTGCATGAGATGCATAATGTTCCTTATGCAGGGCACCCTGGATATCAGAAAACTGTAGAAGCGGTCAAGAGACAATACTTTTGGCCAGGTATGAAGAGAGAGATAGCAGAATACGTCGCAAGATGTATGGAATGCCAGAAAGTTAAAGTAGAACATAGGCACCCAACAGGATTGTTGCAACCTTTGCCCATTCCTTAATGGAAGTGGGAAGTGGTGACAATGGATTTTATTATGGGATTGGCCAGAACAAGCAAGCTACATGATTTGATTATGGTGGTCGTGGACAAGCTTACAAAAACTACCCATTTTATTCCACCAAAAACTACTCACAGCGCAGTAGATGTCGTTGATATTTTCATGAAGTGGCACGATTGCACGAAATTCCTAAAATGATTGTGTCTGACAGAGACCCAAAATTCACCTCGAATTTCTAGAAAGGATTGTTAAAAGGATTCATAACGAATCTAAACTTTAGTACAGCTTACCATCCTGAGTCTGATGGACATACAAAGAGGGTGAATAGAGTGATAGAAGATATGTTGAGAATGTATGTGATGGATAAACCATCAAATTGCGAAGACTACCTACATTTAGTAGAATTCGCTTACAACAATGGGTATTAGGCATCATTGAAGATGATCCCATTTGAAGCACTTTACGACAGAAGGTGCAATACTCTAGTAAGTTGGGATAGCCCAACTGATAGAATAGTAGTCGAGCCATAGTTTCTCAAGGATATGGAGGACCAAATGTTAAAAATTAAGTAGAATTTGAAAACTGACCAAGACAGACAGAAAATTTATGCTGATAAAAATAGAATCCACAGAGACTTAAAAGTGGGTGATCATGTTTTCCTGAAAGTGAAAGCTAACAGGAATTCCCTGAAGTTGGGAAGCTATGCCAAGTTGGCAGCCAGATTTTGTGGACCATTTGAAATCTTAGAGAGGATTGGTCTAGTTGCTTATATGATTGCATTTCCTGCATCTATGTCTGTTCATAATGTATTCCATGTATCATTACTAAAGAAATACATACCTGATGCTAATCATGTTATTGATTGGAATGTTATTCAGGTGGAGCAAGAAGGCGCTTTCCAGGTGCATCCGGTGCACTTTTTGGAGCGGAAAATCAAACAACTCCAGAATTGAGCCATAGGGATTATAAAGTTCCAATGGACCTGGTACAGACCTAAAGACACTACTTGGGAGCATGAGGATGCAATGCGGGCAGAACACCCTCATCTTTTTGAAAAAAAATTGAATTTTTTTTTGTATATGGGTACATGATGCACTGAGAACAATGCATAAATAAGGGGAGGGTATTATAATATCCCTCAGTCAAAACCAAATGCAAATATAATCCAAGTATATTTAAGCTAGTGAGTTGTCTAGAAATCATTTTTGTAATACACCTTTCATGGAATGGTGCGCGCATATAGCGTGCAGTAAAGTGATGTAGTGTGCACATTTTTGGATACCGCGCATAGTAACTAAAGAGCGTGCAACCTTGAGTTCAACAGATATCGTGCATAGTAACTAAAGTGCGTGCAATATTAAGGTCCACAAACCTTTATGTATCTGATATCCATTATAGGCTGGTGAGGCAGTATTATAAGCCATAATTATTATGTTTTGGTATTAGAATGGAAGGCCTAGATGTCAAAGGCCAATGCGCCTACTTTGTACATGAATCATGATTAATATAAAATACATTGTTGTGCGTAGACCGATGTAATGTCCCCACTTTGGGACATCATCACAAGGCAGAGACTTATGATGACCAGAGTAGCCAGATGGATGTTATAGCGAGTACAGGGGTATTTGAGAGGCATTGTGGGGTCCAGTTGGCATTTATCATCATATTCCATCATCATGAGCCATTCTGTATAGGTTGGCTTTGGTTTCGTTCCATTCTGACGATTTCCATGATTTTGACTATTTTGAGCTATAAGTTAATTAAAATCACTGAAGAAGGCATTTTGGGAACATTACTTGGAGGAACCTCTCAGTGTGATAGCTCATTGGAATCGGGAGGAGAAGCACTACAGGATGGGATGGCTAGAAGTGACTTTCAGTGGCCAGGGAAGCCACAAGGAGAGATAAGGAGCTTTTCAAAGGTAAAAAGGTTAATTAATTAATTAAAGTGATTTAATTAATTGGCTTTGGTTTCGCTCCATTCTACTCCATTTCCATGATTTTGACTATTTTGAGCTATAAGTTAATTAAAAACACTGAAAAGGGCATTTTAGAACATTATTTGAGAACCTTCAGCAGATAGCTCATTGGAATCCCGGAGGAGAAGCACCACAGATGGGATGGCTAGAGGACTTTCAAGCAATGTAGCTTCACAAGGAGAGATAAGGAGCTTTTCAAAGGTAAAAAGGTTAATTAATTAATTAAAGTGATTTAATTAATTAATTAAATATTAATAAATGAAAGTCATTTTGGAGGGACACAAGGTGAGCTAAAATTATAGGAAAGGCACTTTTCATTCATTCATGTACATGATCTTATTTTGATTGGCTTCTAGCTAGTGAGCTCAATATTTGGGGTTTTGAGGGTTTTCACATACCAACCCTAGAGGACGATCTGGTGGTGAAAGATTCCACCTATATTGTCCCAAGCTTGGTCTCTGGAGATAAAATAATCTCCCACACACCATTCTAGTTCCATATACTGCAGGAGGATCTCTACATCGGCCATGTGCGCATAGAGAGGGTGCACCAGTCAGTCTGCGATTTAGTAAAACTCGACTAGGAGATCCGCTTTTGAGATCCATTGAACCGAACTTCTCTCACAGATTCTCATAGTCTATTATATATTCTTGGAGAGTTCGCAGCATTTGAAGCCTCCTTCATCATCGTCCTAGGGTTTCAAATATCCAAGGGGGCAATCTCATTCAAGGGGAAAATTCAGATCTACTTGAGATTGAGGAGCTTGATTCAGCACTTGGCGACTTCTTACCATCGGCCGATCTATATTCTGGGAGAGTCTCAGAGCATTTGGAAGCCTCCTTCAACAGGGCCGAATAATCTAGGGTTTCAATCATCCAATGAGGCACCCCATTCAATGGGAAATACAGATCTATGGAGATTGAGAGGAATCTCGGAGATTTCGTGCACTGGTTATTCCACATCAACTGAATCATTAGTTGCTATTTATTAGGTGATTGGACACTTTTGGCGCCAGGGCCAAGGCTGAGGTTTTAGCCTTCATTGTAGCTGGCATTCTTCTCACCGAGAGTTTGGCATTCAGATCCGCTTATATTGATCTTCATTTCTCATTCATCCTTGGAGGCATCTTTTGTATTAGCAGAGCATTTTGTAGCTCTATCTATTGCCTATCTTCTTGGCCATCCGTTGAGCATTCCAAATCAACATCTCATTGTAGCATGTTTCTCTATTTATGAATAAAGAAATGAATCGAAGATGTTTTGGTTTATCTATCTTATTGCATATGGTTGAGAGGCATGTTCCATGGTTATCTCTTTCATTATTTGTCAGACTAACAATATAGATCATCAACATCTAAAATACCCCACCGTAGAAAAAGTTTTAAAAGACACTGAAACAAGTGATGATCCTGCATAATGGCTTGGGATCATTGTCCCACTACCCATAAAAGAGATGGGGACCCAACTTCACTAATAGGGAAAGGAGGACAAAAGTCATGGAAAATATATTAATATTTCCCAAAAACATAAAGTATGGATAATTATTTATCCTAAGTTCTTAAGGGTAGGAAACTTGTCACCAAGTGGCTTAAAGCTAGTTTTTGATATGACAAGTGTCAAGCTGGGGACATGCATTCAGGCACCTGGGTTATTCTTACCATCATTCGATCTATCGCTGGCATATTTATTAGATGATTGGACACTTTTTGGCAACAAAATAAGCATGAGGGTTTCAGCCTTTTATTGGAGCGCGGCATTCTTCAACTGGAGAGTTTGCCATCTCGATCTTGTATTGATCTTCATTTTCATTTAGCCTTGGAGGCATCTTTGTAATAGCGGAGCATTTTGTAGCGTGCCTCTTATCTATCGCCTATCTTCTGGCCATCCGTTGAGCATTCCGTGACGGCATCTTATATGTAGATGGCTTCTTCTATTTTATGAATAAAGAAGAATTGGAGATGTTTTGCTTGTCTATCCATTGTACAGGTGGTTGATTTATGTTCCATGGTTATCTCTTTTCTGTTAGTTTGTTGCATACACACATATAAACACATCTAAAAGGTAGATCACAGAAAGTGTTTGACTAAATACCTCACTGTAAAAGTTTTAAAGACACCAAACAAGTGATGATCCTTGCATATCGGCTTGGGATCACAGGTGTGGTATCGAGTTTAGACTCCTCCTACGTGAGGGATATTCCACCCATAAGGAAAGATGCGTTCTATAGATTTTTTTGGAATAGATGTGAGTTGTGAAATACAATATCATGCACTTTGTGAGAGACTTGGGTTTCTAATAACGCCTCCAAAAGTTTATATCCATGAAAACCCTAGTTGGAGCGAAGATGAGGTGACATATTGGACCAGCATAGGAGAGGGAGGCAGAGCCATATAAACTAGATGGAAGGAAGCACAGAGGAACCCCACAATTATTAGAAGCACGCAACTTTGCTACAAGGTGCCTTGGGAACCATCATAGGTGTAGGGGTAAGGGTAAGAATATCATTGAGGAACACTATGATAGTGATGATGAGGATTCAGAGAAGTATGATGATGATAGTGACTCTTGCACGAGGCTAGTGATAGTGACTTACCTCAGAGGATAGCGATGATGACTTTTGCACAGAGGCTGGTGGATGTTGCATGCTTGAGGAGGAGGATGACCTTTGTGTAGTGGATAGGCAAATGGATGGACAGATGATAGCATTAGTGTCTCAAGAGACATGTCACATACCCTTTTGATGACCTATGCTCAAAGAGTAGTGACATAGTGAGGAGTCACACGTTAGCACCTAGAGATGATGAGCTTCCTATAGCCGTGGACACATCTCTGGTTGCCTATTCAGAGCACCCATGATAGCCAAGGCCGCATGAGGAGATCAAGGGCATGACAGTATGATGGATGGAAAGCTTTGTGTGAGGGATGTACACTGATGGACAGTAGACCCATAGTCCGTGAGGAGGCACGACACAGCAGGGACCTTTACACATACAGGTTAGTCAGAGGATATGGAGTCACACCTATTGGAGACTCCATTAGTTGAGTAGATGCAGGCTAATAGGTTGATGGAGAACTTATGTCCGGGATCAGTCTGCATTGATGAGGATGCACCTTTAGCAATGATGACCATAGCACGGTCTAGATACATTCTATGGGGATCCAGTGCATGATAGTAGCAGTTGAGTGCACAGAGGATACAACTGCCCATACAGGATACAAGCAGGATTCAGTGGGGAGATAGCATCTAGTGATGGATGCAATGGCATACAGGAGTACCAAACAACACAGTAGACAATGGACAGCTCAACATGTCATCTTATGTAGATGATGTTTTTGGGGATTCTAGAGTTGACACTAGCAAAGGAGGGGTCCGAGATGGCACCTCAAGATGACCATGATCAAGAGTCACACCACTAGCAAACACGGGGCTGAGAGTTAGTGAGACTATGATCAGAACAACCACTAGACGTACTGATGATATGCATGCATTGATGGAATATTATTGTTGGAGAGCACCAATGGCACATGGTAGTTCAGATGAGGAGATCGCCATGGAGGATTCTCATACTCTCAAGGAGAGATTTTCTGTGATGAGGACCGATCACCGACAGTTGTTGACCAGCCGTGACTACCTATATTGAGGGTTGGTGATATGTATCATGAGGCTTTGAGGCAGCAGGAGCTGGAGGTGGACATATTTACTCAGGAGTTGGAGAGCACTCCAGGATTCTTGAGAGGCACAGACGTTCTTCAAGAACTCCGAGTCTAGATTAGATGAGTTGCTTGAGGAGATTCGTCAAAGACCACTTCATTTGTCTTAGTGGACCCTCATATGTATCAGTCATTCACATGGTTAGAGGATGTTAAGGACTAGTATATTAACCCTGCTGATGAGGTCACTTCCTATCGGGTGTTGAGAGCCGATGACCTTCATGTGGAGGTTGATCCAGTAGTATGCTATGGATCTATGATGCAACATGAGTTCATGAGAGATGACATGAGTATTTTGGAGCATACAATGATGAGTGAGAGCTCACTGTGCACGCGGCTAAGATGTATGGTGGCATTCAGAGGGGTATAGTTCTTGTAGTAGACACACCTAGGGGAGCATGCATGTTACCTTTGCGTAAGCACCTAGTTATGAGAGATCACCTCACCATATTAGTAGTTGCATGGGAGATGAGATGTATAGGTTGGTGGACCAACAGTTGGATGAGCTACTTCTAGTTGTACTGGATGATTGGGACCCACTGATGACTAAAGGCGAGCATTTATCATGGGGACCAATAAATGAGATTTCGGTCGAATCCTTGGGATTGAAAAAAAGCATGCGACACCTTCCAGTCCTACAGTCAACTGCAGATATGCATGTTATCCTTCTTCAACACATTACCATTGAGAACAACATGAGGATAAACATATGAGTTAACAAAGGGCCGACAAAGGATCGGGGCCTCACATGAGTAGTTAGACGAGATTGGAAGTGGGTAAACTTAACTTTTCCATGGGATCCGGGAGTTCATTGGGTGAGTCGGATGTTTCACTTCATGTGGGACTCCAAGCCACCCTGAGAGCCACACACTCCACGTTGGTTTGTTTTGGAGTGGGTCTACAGGTACTTTTTTTATGGGGCGAGACCTTTCCTCTTGCTTGGTTATCATGATAAGTATGGGATAAGCTGGAAAGGTACTTCTTCTACATTAGTGTCTATGTCGATACAGTTTCAGGGCAGCAGGTTCAATGGTCAGTATTTCATTTTGAGGATCCAGGCGAGGAGGATACAACATGTATGTAGGGGACAGATGCTTGTGGCTCAGAGTAGTGCAGCTTTTGGCATGAGGATCTTCGGACAGAGGTTAGCATGGGGACCCGTGATTGAAGGATTGAGCAAGCTCATTGACCTGATAGGGGAGAGGACAGGAAAGTTATCGAATCTTCATTGAGCTTCAAGTTGAGAGTGAGTGCACCTATTATGTGTGTCTCATCAAGATCTTGCATCACCTGGTCGACATCGCGATGTGCAGTTTATGGAGGCCGGGTGGATCTTGGTAGATATTTGGAGGATGGACTCCATTCCAGATGAGGCCATGTGCCAGTATGTGAGGTTCATAGGATTGATATCTTTCGGGACTATGCTTCACAAGATATTACAGTTCACTTTCTGATATGGGATCCATGGGGTGGAGTGCACTATTGTTCATCTTTCGAGGGGTTCTACTGTGTATCCCACTGGTGGAAATGGGATCCCCGCATTTAGTTGAGGCAGAGCTTGGCTATTGCTTCGAGTGTATCAAGCAATTTTCTAACAGGAGGACCCAGAATGTCCCTACTTTGGGACAAAGATCACGTGGCGTAGACTTATGATGACCCCAGAGAGTCAGAGGGATTGGAGAAGAGTACAAGGGTATTTGAGGCATTGTGGGGTCCAGCTGGAATTTATCATCATATTCCATCATCATGAGCCATTCTTCATAGGTTGGCTTTGGTTTCATTCCCTTCCGACGATTACGATTTTGACTATTTGAGCTATAAGTTAATTAAAATAACTCCAAGAAGGAATTTTCAAAACATTACTTGGAGGAACCTCTCGTAATAGCTCATTGAATCGAGGAGAAACATTACGTGATGGATGGCTAGAAGTGACTCGCTGGCCGTGGAAGCCAAGCGATGTGATAAGGAGCTTTTCAAAGGCAAAAGGGTTACTGACTAATTAAAGTGATTTAATTAATTAATTAACATTAATAAAATGAAAGTCACTTGAGGGACAAGGAGACAAAAGTATAAAGGAAAGGCAAATTCCTCTTCATTGCATGTATATCTGATGATTTCAGTTTCATTATGAGCCCAATATTGGGGTTTTGAGGGTTTTGACATAACAAACCCTAGAGGACACCGTGGTGAAATATTCAATCTATCTTGATCCAAGCTTATCCTCGGATATGCAATACTCTACCACGCCATTCTAGTTCCATATCTACTCGCCATGTGATGATTCACATCGCCATGTGCGATAGAGAGGGTGCACTACCGGTCTCAGGATTTAGTAAACTCAGATCTAGGGAGATATACTCGAGATCTGAGTCTGAAACTCCTCCCACAGGATTCTCATAGCCAAATATATATTCTTGGAAAGCCAGAGCATTTAGAGGCCCTTCATCAGTAATGAACAACCTAGGGTTTCACTATCCAGCTGGGGCACCCCATCTGGGAAATCAGACTAATGGAGATTGAGAGGAGCTGAGATTCAAAGCACTGGTTATTCTTACCATCGACCCGATCTTATATTCTTGGAGAGTTTCATAGAATTTGAGGCTATCTTCATCGTATTCCAACCTAGGGTTTCACCATCCAAGGCAACTTATTCAAAGGGGAAAATCCAACCCACGGAGATTGAGAGGGATCTTGAGATTCAGTGAACTGGCTCTACCATCAACCGACCATCACTTGGCATTTATTAGGGTGATTGACACTTTTAAGCCAGGCCAAGTTATTGAGGGTTTTAGCCTCTCATTGTAGCTGGCATTCTTCACTGAGAGTTTGGCATTCAGACTGCTTTGTATTGATCTTCATTTCATTCATCAACCTTTTGAGGCATATTTTGTATTAGTGGAGCATTTTGTAGTAGCTCTTATCTATTAGTTCATCTTCTTGCATGCATTCAAGTATATCTGCACGTGACATCTTCATTGTAGCGCGTTTCTCTATTTTATGAATAAAGAAGAATTGAGATGTTTTGGCTTGTCTATCTTATTGTATATGGTTGAGGTATGTTCCATGGTTATCTTTCTATTATTTGTTGCATACACACATATAAACACATCTAAAAGGTAGATCAACAAAGTGTTTGATGAAATACCTCATCGTAAAAGTTTTAAAAGACACCAAAACAAAGATGATCCTTGTACAATGGCTTGGGATCATTACAACCTAATACCAAGTAAAGAGATGGGGGACTCAACTTCACTAGTTAGGGAAAGGAGGGCTAAAAGTCACTTCAATGGAACATTATATTAATATTTCCTAAAACATAAAGTATGGATAATTATTTTATCCTAAGTTCTAAAGTTGGGGACAAGTGGACCAAAGTAACTTCTGATATGACAAGTGTCAAGTTGGGGACATGCATTCATATCATGGGGGAACTTAGCTCATTTGGATACTTCTCACGGATACGTGACCAGCAACCCGAATACCATTATTCGCACAATGACTTCCATGAAGATTTCACAGTGATTCTCCTCCGCCCTCAGTTATCCAATCAATGATTCCATGATCATTTCACTCATACATTCCATTATCTTTGAGACAACCATTTCACCATTCTGGATCCTGTTTCCATAGCCCTTTCGGTTGGTGTACTTGGTTAGCTTGGAGTGGGATTGAATAAGCGGGTTATCAGGCCCGTGAGTAATTCTCTGAGCGAGAGAATTGCTAGGGATTGATTCCTAAAGGTTCTAGACTACTACTACAATTCTCTGAGACTTCCAGATTGGCCTGTTGTTGAAGCCTTGGAAGGGAAGTGGGGCAGCCGAGGGACTGTTGAAAAGAGAACATGTACACTTCCTTGGGTGTGGAAGGCATGTGGGGAATGAGAGGCTATAGGCTATTAGTTGAGCGAGCACCTGCGACAGAGTCTTTCCTATTGTCCATGAGCCTTAGCCTGGGTAGGAACCCTTTACCCTGGGTGGAGTTCAGTCCCAGCTTGGGGGTGACTCACTGTTGAGAGTGATGAACAATGTAGTCTATGTCTAGGAGGTTCTTGGACAGTCTGTACGTAGTTGGTGACAATATTTCCAATATAAGTACCATTTGTATGATAAAAATGATATGCTTCTTGTTATTTACATGCCTATGTTAGGGTTTATAATATATGTGATTATAATTGCCTGTATGTTTATGGGTAATTCTCTGTAAATGATGCATATCTGTAGTTACTATTATTTCAGTATAAAAGTCGTATGTTACAGAAAGTAATTGTGTGTTTATGTTTATATGTAAAGATTTTGTGAGCGTGTTGTATGTATATGTCTTATTTGCACGCAGTTTAAAGAGTAAATTTATGTGGCATTGCTCAGTTGACTACTGGATATGCTACTGTATGTTCTGCAGTATGGGAACAAAAGTGTTCCCTAGAGTAGCATGGCCTAGCCTGAAGGCTGGGAATGTTACCAACAAGTGTCAGGGCATGAGTGATTGCTCAAGAGTGACGCACCTCGACCTGAGGTTGGTTGGGGGGAATGTTACAAGAACAACCTTGGGGAATAAATTCTCGAGAATACCAAAAAGAATCCAAGAAACAAAATGCCACAAACTAGAGGTAAGTATCATGCTTTGATTATTATTCATTCTTCTCTCAATGCATGGATCCTAGATTCAAGAGAATCCCATCACATGGGATCCACAGAAGATGTGTTATCATCTTTAAATACATGCATGTGTCCTCCCATTATAATTGGTGATGATACTTMAGTGGATGTCACTAGAAATGGGAGAGTAGATCTCCAACATGGAAGTCTTGAGAATGTCTTACATGTTCTGAAACTCTACGTGAATCTACTCTGTGTTTATCATATAACACATATTGTTAATGTTTATGCCATTATTATAGTTCTTTGCATTTCAATAGATATGAGGAACACAAGAACAAGATCACTAAGAAATACACATTCACAAGAGACACAACATTTATCCTGGGAAACCCTCTAGGGGAAGAAAACCCAACAAAAACTTCCTTATCATAAATTGTCAATACAATGTTCAAGAGATAACTCAAAGCAATACAGATAGTCCTCTCCAAAAGATGCGCCACTCTTCTCCCTCTCTCCAACTAGTAATTGCAGCTTGCCTCATAAGAGAATGAGCAAGTGAGTTGTGTGATAAAGTGAGGCGCCAACCTCCCTATATATACAAGACTAACATGTGTGAAAGGGTTTCACTGGCAGGGCCGACCTCTCACTCTGGTTGGGTAAACCCACCTTTAATTTAATTTTGGATCTCAATAATAACTGATGGGGCCGAATTCTTATTCTGCCTATTACAATTGTCCGATGACCAATCTGCAAAAGGGGATTTGGTCCTAATACAATTACCGACAGGATTAATCCACAATGGGGATTAATCCAATGAATAAAATAATAATAATAATAAGAATACTCTTCGCAGTTACATTATTTCAACACTCCCCCTTAACAAGAAGGGTCTTCTTCAACAACATTAGGCGAGAGAGGTCTGCATCATCAGTGGCATCAAGAGGACAGTATTGTCAATATCATCTTGAAACATTGGCTAGCATATTTACAAGTCATCGGAATTTTTTTTCATTAGAAACATCATCATTCTCGAAAGAATGCCATCATCATCTGCATCAAAATGTATCAGTAAAAATGATACCTCATCATAGCACTAGGCTGGCACATCACAGTACTACATTGGCTCAATGTCACATCGGTTAAGCTGGTAGCTCAGTGTCAGTCACATATTGCTTTACATCTAACAACAAGTTCAGAAGAAAGGAATGATCTTGCTTTACATATGACAACTAGGTCAGAAGCAAGGAATACATCATCATCTTGCTTTATGTCTAACAGCTAGTTCAGAAGCAAGGAATCATCTTTCTTTACGTCTAATAGTGAGGTCAGAAGCAAGGAACATATCAACATCTCACTTTACATCTAACAACGAGGTCAAAAGTGAGGAATCATCTTTCTTTACGTCTAACAACGAGGTCAGAAGCAAGGAACACACAGCGTCATGCTTTACGTCTAACAGCAAGGTTAGAAGCAATGACTCATATTGCTTTACGTCTAACAGCGAGGTCAGAAACAAGGAACACATAGCATCATGCTTTACATCTAACAACGAGGTCATAATCAATGACTCATCTTTCTTTACGTCTAAAAGCGAGGTCAGAAGCAAGGAACACACAGCGTCATGCTTTACATCTAACAGCGAGGTTAGAAGCAATGACTCATCTTTCTTTACGTCTAACAGAGAGTTCAGAAGCAAGGAATAAATATATATACTCCCCTTTTCAGAGAGGGTCCTTTCAGATTATACCAAGCTTATCTCAAAAATGTTCAAACTTTACATGAGATAGAGGTTTGTTCAACACGTCAACAATCTGTTCATCCGTACTAATGTACTGGAGCTTCAAGGCTCCTCTCTATACCATGTCGTGGATGAAATGATAGCGGATCTCTATGTGCTTCGACCTGTTGTGGAATACATGATTCTCTGTTATCTTTATGTAGCTATGATTGTCACATAGAGTCACGGTTCTTCTCATCTCCAAGTCAAATAGGCTAGTCAGCAACTTTCAAAGACATATAGCTTCACAGATAGCAGAACATGTGGCAATGTACTATATTTCCACTGTGTTGAGAGAAATATTGGATTGCTTCCTACTCTTCCATGAGATTATGGTTGATCCCAAACTGAAACAGCATCCGGAAGTGATTTTGTTGTCTGCAACGCTTCCTGCCCAATTCGCATTAGTATATCCACTCAATGTGAATTCATGATCTCTATTATAGCTAAGACCATAATCCATTGTACCTTTAAGGTACCTCATCACATGTTTTGCAGCCACTAGGTGAAGACGTTTGAGCTCTACCAGAAAATGACTCAAGGTGTTCACTACAAAACATATGTCTGGTCTGGTGTTCATCAGGTACATCAACAATCCAATAATCTGTCTATACAATGTGGCATCTATCAAGTCTGACGAAGTATCGACCAACAGCTTTAGCTTCGCTTCCATGGGTGTATTCATGGGCTTGCATTCTAGCATGTCGAATCTCTTTAAGATTTTGACCGTGTACTTCCCTTGGTTAAGGAAGATCCTTTCTGGACACTGTCATACCTCAAGACCTAAGAAGTAATGCATTAGGCCAAGGTCTTTCATTTCAAATTCTACGACAAGTCTCTATTTACATTCAACGATGAGATTTTCTTCTCCAGCTAAGAATAAGTCATCCACATATAGTAGTAAGATTACTGGTTCATTATCCATAATTTTGAAGTAGAGATTTGAGTCTACTTTACTCTTGGTAAAGACTAAGCTCATCAAGAAACTGTCTATATGGCCATACCAAGCTCTGGGAGCTTGCTTCAATCCGTATAAGGTTTTCTTTAATCGGAAGACATGAGACTTC
>SNQJ01S0083419.1:0-14268 GCA_010110895.2 Picea sitchensis | reverse complement strand
ATAATGACCCTT
Source organism: Picea sitchensis (assembly GCA_010110895.2). NCBI lineage: Eukaryota > Viridiplantae > Streptophyta > Pinopsida > Pinales > Pinaceae > Picea > Picea sitchensis. The sequence goes on along the minus strand of SNQJ01S0083419.1, from coordinate 14,256 downwards.
ATACAAAATATAAAATATGGCCTCCTGAATCAAGGATAATAACCAAAAAATAAAACATAATATTTTCCTCTTGTATGAGGGATAATAACCAAGATAAAATATAAGCTTGGCCTCCTGTATCAAGGATAATACCCAAGATAAAAAAAATAATAAAAAATATTTTATAGGATAAGGAGTTGGGAAGGACATACCTTTAAAAAATATACTCATCTGCCACCTTTATCTTCTTTCATAGTGGAATGTCATCAATGTCAATTCTTGATGCATATTGCCTCTCCTTCCTATTCTTCTCAGGACAATTGGAAGCATAGTGTCCAAAAGTAGAACAATTCTATCACTTGATCTTTGAAAAATATTTCTTGTTATGTTCATAAGCTAGAGTTGATCTTCTACCTGTATTCTTCATTCCCATGTTTCTCTTTCCTTTTCTTGCATGGGATACAAGAGCTAGTGTTCCTTCATCGCGAGGTCCTTGCGAGCTATCTCTGGATAATTTCCTGGTTTCTTCTTGGACACAATAATCCCATAGATATTCAAACTTGGTAAATTATTCTCGTCCACAAACACTTTGAATAAATGGTTCCCATGAATCTAGAAACCCATTAATAACTATAGATCTAAGTTCTGAGTCTCCAACATATTCTTTGATTGATTTTAGTTGATATCTTGTTTGGGAGACCTTCATGAAGAAGGTAGCAAATGTATCTTCCTTGGTCATGTTGATACAACAAAGTTGAATTCTCAAGGCTATCTTTTGGTTAACATTCTTTCTTTCTAATAATCCTACCAAAGCGTCATACATCTCTTTGGAAGTTTTCAATTCAACAATGTGGGGTATCAAGTGACTCCTCACGGTATCTGACAAGATTCTTTTGGCTTTAGCTTGTTTCTTCTTGTATTCAATTTTTTCTTTTTCACTTTCAAGTTTTGTAATTTTCTCCTTCACATAGTTATGAAGATCATGTTCATCTATAAGTGGTAGAAGCCCAGTCTTCCGGGATCTAAAGTTTGAAGCTCCTTCTAGTCTATCTTCTAGTAATATGGTAGGTTCCATTGAAGAACAATTTACAATTTCAAATATAAGGTTAGGAATAGTACCTTGCTTGATGTCAAAAAAAATGTCAATGATTCATATTGTTTTCCTAGAAATGAAAAGCAATAACTGTCGATGAGATATCCTTGGTCTGCTTCAGAAATCCCACAAAAGAGCATGGTTAGGTTTTTAATAACTTCGTCCTACTTTTAGGAGCCTAGATAGTATTGTGGGTAGACTTATATTGTTTGTGGTCTATAGTGGAAGACTAGATTAGGGTTGTGACAACTTTTAGAGGTCCCATTAAGGCCTTGGTTAGGGTCTTTGGGCTTGAAAATAGTCCTAAATTCCTCCCTCTTGTTGCGGCCAAGTTTCTCAGGACTCAACCTTCTAGAATTTGTTGTGGATGGGGTTTTGATTGTCGATTCAGTCCTCTTTATATTCATGTGGTAGCCTTTATACAATATTCATGGGGTAGCCCTTAATATTCCCCTCTTCTTGTGTTGTCCCTTGACAAAGCTCATCAAAAGCTTGTGCAACGATGGTTTTAAAGATCTGAACCATGTTGATGTTTTTCTACTTTCATATATGATAACTATTTTCTTATGAATTTCTTGTTGTTACCATAAAATAATTACACACTGGAATTATCAATGAACCATAATAGCATAAACATTCAAGGATCAATCACCATGCACAAGATATAAGAGACACAAGATATATCCTAGGAAAACCCTTTCACGGGAAAAACCCAAAAAACTTTTCTCTAGAATAATATAGTCCAAAATATTACCAGTATACCTCCATCAAGCACAAAATACCATACAGAGTTTTCACCCCAAGTCTAGCGCCTCTCCTAGAGCTATCACATAAGTTATATGACCAGGAAAGACCAAGAGAGAGGCTATCACCTTCAAGATAATCTCCAAGATGCCCCTAGTGAATTTTGTTAGCCACAACTAACACTTCTCTAAACCTGCACCTTAGATGAGAGAGTGAGAGTGAATGTGTAATAATGAAATGAGATTGCCTTTATTTATACTTTTTTCAACACCTTAATTAACCTGTCAGGGATTACTTTTCATTTTTCCTTCAATAATAGTTTTTTTCAATAATCCAATGGGATCAACTTCTTATTTTGTCTTCTAGGGTTTTATGTAATGGTTTCTTATATTTTTCCTTGAAGAATGATTGTCCGAAGTTGTCAAACTCCAACATGTGTAACCATGCATAGGTGAATGATGAGACACGAATCTTGTAGATTAAAAAATCCTTTCCTTATGTTTATAATGACTTTGATGATGATGGAATAAAACTTCTAATCAATGTATAAGGTGTTACATGCATAATTCTAAAGACATGATCGATGAACCCTAAATTTATCCTCCTTGGAGAAGAAAAAAAACCTACATCTAAGATATTCTAAAATTTTGATGAATTGAGATAATTGATAAACTTATGAAGTAGAATTAATATGGGAGAACAATTCTTATACTTAAGATGATATTTTATGTCATCTATTCTTGATTGTTATCACCTTAAGAATGTGTTATGTGGAAAATTTTGAAGAACTAATTCTAACTTCTAACTTTGATCACAATATTGTTATCTATGTAAATTCTTGTATGGACTATGGTTTTAAATTTTTTGAAAATCTAACTGTTTTTTATTGATATAATGTTAAACTATGTCATATTAAGAAAGAATTCTTATGTGAACTATGCTTTAAATTTTTTTTAAAACTAATTTTTGTTTATTGATATAATATTAAACTCTCTAATAATAATTAAGAAAAAACTTTTTTTCTTATTGAAATTATAAGTTATAGTAATTAAGAAAAGACTTTTCTTATTGAAATTATACTTTACATACCAATACTATTCCTAAAGTATTATACCTACAAAACTTATTTTTTATGTTGGTAAATGAAAGTACGTTACACTTATTTTTTATGTTGGTAAATGAAAGTACATTACAATAATAACACATGTTAATGCTTGCATTTTTTTGTTATTAGCTTACAGCCCCTGCATTAATCAAATATAATCGTGAAAAAAATAGTGTATTGATTCAGTTTTAGCTCAACTCTTTTGTTGGTTACGATATTATGTTAAAAGATAATTATAAAGTCTTCAATCAATTTTGTTTGATCTATACATATATGTGCCACATTTTTTTGATCTATACATATTGCCACATTTTTTTTTGGGTAGGAAATGAGTTCGTGACTTCAATAATAACAATGGTAGTTGTCCAGCAACAAGTCCCTCCTAAGAAGGAAGAAGGGAAGTCTCTGCTAAGTTCAATAATAACAAGGGTAGTTGTCCAGCAACAAGTCCCTGCTAAGAAGGAAGAAGGGACTTGCTGCTCCGATAGACAAATTGCTTGAGTATAATGACCATAGTTTATAGCCACTACTCTCTATAATGTGATTAACATTGCTCTACCCACGCAAACTGAGGTCCCGGGCTCCTATTTTACCTTGTGCCATCACCCTGAATCGCTTCGACCTAAACAAAGTGTTTTTGAAATAGGCTTGAGAACAAACCAAACAAACCTAGAGGTGTTGGACTGCAGCGTTTAACTTTTGAATTTGAAATTCAAACAGGCCATCCCATCACATTTATGATTTACCAACTCATCCACCGGTCGATTACTCAACCGTCCGCAAACGGTGACGATGGTGCTAACAGAGTCCACGTCTGAAGAGGGGAGGACAGGAGAGTCCACGTCTGAAAGAGGGGAGGACAGGAAATGGATGCCAAGAATCTGGGAGGAATAGGAGGTCCAAAAATGTGCAAATCATTTGGCTTTTAGCCAACTCAACTTTGTTACAGTTTGTTTGCCATCCTAGAAAGATTTATTTAACTCTTAAGGGACAGTGAGTTAAACACAGGTCCGTCAATGGCTGAGGTAGCTTAGGTAGATTCATCACGATTTGACTTGATCGATGGAAACCAAGGAAATTGTTGGACGTCTTGAATTTTAATAGAATACTGCGTTAAGTTTTTGTGAACGAGAATAGCGGAAAGTGTTCGAAGAATCAAGTTGGGCTTATAAAACAACGCATAGAGAGGCTATAATGATAATCTGAAGCTGGGTAATCTGAAAAACAATAAAAATAGCGAAGACCCTCGAGAACACCCATCTCCAGATTATATCTAAATGTGTTATCAACAGAGTAAGTCGGGTAATAATTTGAATTACGTAGATAGTCTGATGGTTCTCTGTTTCGAGTGGAAGGAATGCTCTCCCCTTCACGTGGCATCAATCATTATTTTCTTACCTTCTTCCCCGTCGTTTCATTCTATTTATGATGGCCCTCAAGAGGAGGGCCTCGAATCATTCTTTTCTTACCTTCTTCCCCGTCGTTTCATTCTATTTCTGATGGCCCTCAAGAGTAAGGCCTTGAAACATCCAGCGCAGAGCACCCTGGCTAGAGGCAAGATGGATACATGCTTGCTCGAGAATGGTCACGGGTTGTGCTTCCTAGGAAGGAGGAAGGACGTGCTCCATCCCAGGTAAAACCACTCTGATCACATAACCCACTAATCTACAAGCACCAGATATGGAAGAAAGAAGCATGAAAACAAAAAAATTACATTTTATCTTTTATTTCTACCTTCTGGGCAGGACTTGTTGCTCAACAACCTCCCAATTAATATGTACATGGCAACAAGTCCCTGCATAATGAGTAGTGAAGAAGGATGTATGATAGCCAACATGATAATGACAGGATGTTTGGCAGGCAGCATGAGATAGAGAGGAGATTGCTTGCAAGGCAAAGCATGAGATAGAGAGGAGATTGCTTGCAGTGTGTCTAGAGCCATCCTCCATCCTCTCTTGAATTTTCAAGAGCATGGGCATGTTGCTTATACTCTATGAAAATCCCATTGAAACCGTTGAATCAAACAATGGACAACATTTGTTATTTTAAATTCTACTTGGCTCCAATTGTAACTGTTCAATCAAATCCTACAGGAAAACTTCATAGAATAAAGAAACAATTGTCCATTGGGCTATGTAAAACTATTAAATTAGTTTAAAGTTTACCACTTCGATTCTTCGATGTAAAATTAGTCACAAGACATTTCAAATTTTGATTACACCATTGAGGAACCAATGATATGAGTATTGCAAGGCAAAGCATGAGATAGAGAGGAGATTGCTTGCAGTGTGTCTAGAGCCATCCTCCATCCTCTCTTGAATTTTCAAGAGCATGGGCATGTTGCTTATACTCTATGAAAATCCCATTGAAACCGTTGAATCAAACAATGGACAACATTTGTTATTTTAAATTCTACTTGGCTCCAATTGTAACTGTTCAATCAAATCCTACAGGAAAACTTCATAGAATAAAGAAACAATTGTCCATTGGGCTATGTAAAACTATTAAATTAGTTTAAAGTTTACCACTTCGATTCTTCGATGTAAAATTAGTCACAAGACATTTCAAATTTTGAATACACCATTGAGGAACCAATGATATGAGTATGTAGGTATGCCTCTCATGATTTCTTTATGTTTGCGTGATCTTGTTGCACTAGAGTCATGTAAATAGGTAGTTACATAGTTAGAGATTTGTGTAATAAAGAAAGTCTAAATCAGTGGTAAAACTAAAAATGTAACTTCGGCTTTAAGTCATGTAAATAGGTAATTACATAGAGATTTAGACAAGCTCTCATACCTTTAGGGAGTTAATTTCATTATGTCTGAATGGTGTGTATATTACCTCTTCTATAATGAATCACATTGCCTATCGTGCACCATTCTCTCTCGTTGTTATTAGTGTGATTTATCATGATATCAGAGCCATTTAAATCCTCGTCGACTAGTTGGTTTTGCAGTTGGCATACTCGTGTCAGTGGTGCCTTACCACATATTTGCAACTTTGTGGCACAATTTCTTTTTATGTATTGCTGATTGTCGGATCCTGTGAGCACATGTAATATTCTTATCCATCTTCCGTTAATTGCATATTTCAATTTTGAATATAACATGACCCAATTTTCTGCATCTTCCGTTAATTGCATATTTCAATTTTGAATATAACATGACCCAATTTTCTGCCATATGCATCTCTGAATTTCATAAACACATATTAAACCCGAATCCAAACCAGCTTGCGGTGGTTTCTATATTCAATCCACCCTCTAGTTTCAGTGCACTGCTATACTGTATGTTTCTTAAAAAGTACCTTTATTTCAATTGTAAAATATAGGAGAGAAATAGCACTGACGAGAGCCTTCTAAAGCTACACGTGTCTATCTGATATTTCCTCCATTTTGCATGGGAAGTACGTGGGTGACTGGCTCCGGCTTTATCTCTGCTATGACTCTTGCTTGATGTGCTATCAACTGGTTTTACTTCCGGGTGTTTTCAGGGTTGTTGGTGGGGAAGTAAGCTTCGTGTGCGCGAGGGGTTCTGGTTTGGAGAGAGGGTGTGAGATATGGACTGTGCATCCAAGCAAGAATGTTACTTGTATGGAATGTGCATCCAGGCAAGAATGTTTTGGGGAAAAACGAGTGTTGTATCTTCCCGAAAACCCTCCAATGAATTTACCTCTTTTTTATCTGAGCATTTGAGGGCTACAGGATTCATTCAGGACTGTCATCTAGAGGTAAGCGACATGCTCATTTACTGAACTTGGATTCCATGAGATTTTATTGCTATGGATTGGAAGGAATGGCGCTTTTGCTTTAGTTTCAGAAATGTAGTATGTTCTTTAGGTTCATTGTCGTAATGCAAATGGATGAGTTGGAGAACGTCAAGCCACAAAAACAATTATCACATACTATGTCGCTGGATTCCAATTTATCTACACAACAAAACACATGAATTGTGTATTCAGATATAGATGGGCCTGTTTACAAAGTAGAAAGGAGTAATTATGCAACAGAGAATGGATATGATTTAGAAAGTGGTATTCAGGTCACTCAACCAGAGGCTCTTTTGCCAAAACATTGTTTGGAAGAATTGGGTTTGGTAGGTTAAGCTTAATTCAGAATCCCCTTTTCTCTTATATCGAATAAATTTCAATGTTAGACTACTCATTTACATTTCCTACGACTTGTTCTAGATTCTATGAGATGTGCACAACTAATATTGTCTGTACAGAGATGTTCAGATATTATATTAGCACTTTGTCACAGAGTTAAAGTGAAATTTTCCATTTTCAATGATATATAAATGTCACTATATGCTAACGATAAGGTCAGATTTCTACTGTTGTTATAAATTATTATACTACCTTTGGTATTTCTACGTCCCATCATTTCTATAAAAATAAAATGTGAGAAACTAATAAAAATCTGAAATTCACTATTCCTTTTGTGATACATTGAGTGGGAAAATTCACTTTTGATCTGGATATTGAGTGGTGATCATAGAGAAAGGACCTCTGGAGAACTGTACTCCTTCCATGTTCAGACAAAATCTTACTACGAACAGTTTCGCAGAAAAGAAAAATAATCCCGCCTGTTGGTATGAATGCATCCAAAAAGACGATGACAGGAAACGCCTACTTACGTTTCGAAAATGAATAAACTAGCACAGCCACTCAAAACCGTGGCTGATTAACGCCGAAAGAAGCCAAAAAAAAATAAACGCACGTGCATATTGTTTGGATATTAAATCCAAGGTAAAATATTCAATACGACTCAGGGATGTGCAACAAAGCCTTGCTCATAATCAAACGATTAACCAGTAATCGAATATCGAGCCGCGCACGTTCATAAAAACGTGGCGATTAACTGTTATAAAAGAAGGCGGCTAGGTTACACCTGTTAATTTAGCATTGTTTTAAGTATAATCAAATCTTAATCATTGAACGTGGCAATCTGGTGGTGAGTGAGTAATTTTTTAATCTTATTTAGTAAATGTGAAAAAGTAAGGTAATTAATTGTGCTCATTGTCAATAGTCAATAGGTATACGCCTTTCGGCCTAATTATATAGACTGAAAATGCCAGGAAGCAGAAAGTAGGATTTGACTAAGAAAGTAAGAACTTTAATCAGTTTAGGGCATCTCCCTTGACCCAGATGAAAGGCCAGTTATAGCATGTTTTAAGGTCGTAGTACTGCAGCTATGTTTGAATCCCTGGGGTTATGGGTGTTATTGAGGATTTATATATATAGTTACGAAGGTGAGTGATAACCTGGAGTTGCAAATGACACCGTTGAACTTGGCCCTAGAATATGGGAAATTCTGTAATGAAAGTGGGCGTCTCTGGATCATAAAGAGAGTGTGAATGTGGCCTAGAGAGATGGTAATTTCAGTAATGAAAGTGGGCGTATGGGAGCCCCTCATTCCCACTGGGAATTGTTTGCCGAGATAACCTCATTCACAGGAAGTTTTGCCGAGATAACCTCATTCATAGGAAGTTCCCTATGAATCGACGGAATTACAACCCTCCTCGACCCTTGAAATCCGACGGGAATAACCAGAGGAAGAATCGGAAGCAGGGGAATGGTGTGGAAGGAGCGCAGATGGCGCCTAATGCTTGGCCGTAGCGAGAAATGGTCTAGAGCTATACTGGCTCAGGCTCTCAGAGCATCGAGCATGAAGATGCATTAGGGGAGATAGCCAGTTGACCTCAGCATGGCATTCCTGCAAACAATGAAACAATGAAAGCCCAAATGAGGTAAGTACCATGTCAATGTTTTTTCACTCGCCCAATAAATTTATTTACTGTAAAACGACCATCAAAGTGAAACATTTTGAAAGGGAAATCTTTAGTAATAAAAAGAAAACCTTCAAAAAAATTGTTGAGACCTTAAAAAATTGTTGCAGATTAAAGAAGAAAACATGACCTGTTGTCTTTATTTTGCAGATCAAAGAACAAGGGATTTGCATATTAAAGAACAAGGGATAAGCAAATGAACGGATGAAAGGATACCCAGATTAAGGGAGTATGGATAAGCAGATGAACGGATGAAGGGATACCCAGATTAAGGGAGTATTTATGGAATGGATGATTCACTGGACTCACCACCATTGAGTGACACGAATCTTGACACTAATCTTTTTTGCATGGTTCTCAACCTTCTCTGTTGTCATGTAACCTTCTATGTTGGCATGTAACCGTAATGAAGAACTTCACCTTAATGAAGAAGGCAACCTTCTCTGCTCTCAACCTTCTCTATTGTCACGTAACCTTCTATGTTGGCATGTAACCGTAATGAAGAACTTCACCCTAATGAAGAAGGGGAGTGAAAACATTAAATGTTTAATAAGTAATGCTATCTTTGAAGATAGCATTAGTTCACGTGAAGATACTTACACCTTAAAGTGGCCATCATTTATAAGTTTCAAATGAAAAACTTTGCATATCTCCTCCCTATGCCTCTGGAAGAGGCCAAATAAGAGCACAATGAGAAGATACTTACACCTTAAAGTGGCCATCATTTATAAGTTTCAAATGAAAAACTTTGCATATCTCCTCCCTATGCCTCTGGAAGAGGCCAAATAAGAGCACAATGAAAAGCTTTGCATATCTCCTCCCTATGCCTCTGGAAGAGGCCAAATGAGGCCAAATAATAGCACAATTTGAAAACTTAGGATAAAAAATCAAACTTGAGTTTGAAAATGGTATAAAACTTTGAAAACTTAGGATAAAAAATCAAACTTGAGTTTGAAAATGGTATAAAACTTTGAGAACTTTGGTTTTAAATGGTTCGTGCAACTTTGGTATATGAATGCACAACTAATATACAAACTAAAAACCATTTTAAAAACCATTTACTAAGAGTCAGCCAGAAGGGCAGGGACTAATAAAGAGTCATTTGGGAGAAGGGACTAATAAAGAGTCATTTGGGAGAAGGTGAGACTTAATTGAAAATAGGAGAAGGTGAGACCTAATTGAAAATATAGGAGTCGGCAGGGACTAATAAAGAGTCATTTGGGAGAAGGTGAGACTTAGTTGAAAATATAGGATTCCTATGTTAGGACTGGGTTAACCTTATCTTACTTTCAAAATTAATACAAATCTATTAAAATACCAAAAAGAATGTAGATTTCACATGAAATAACATTTATGCAATAACATTTCACTATTGAAAACATGAAGATGTTTTCTAAAAGGCATAGAAACCAATGTGCACTTGACGTGGCTATATGTCTATGTCCATGTCATGTTTTTTATGACACTTTTCTCTCCTCTACTTTCAAATATATGTCTATGTCCATGTCATGTTTTTTATGACACTTTTCTCTCCTCTACTTTCAAAAACAAGGCCTTCAAAGTTTTTCAATTAAACAATGTGAAATTATCAATCTTCCGTACAAAAGAATATATACCTTTATACCTTGCACAAATATGTATGGGAAAGGAAAATAAATATTATTAATAAAAAACTTATATCACTGTTTTATATATATATAAAAGTAAGAAGATGTGAGGTGAAAACATAGTATAAAAATTTAAATCATTATAAATTTATTTTAAATTTGGATTTATCAAGTATCAAAAGGGGTCTAATCTCTTGAGGTGTAAATTATATACTTGGATTTATCAAATAAGGTGTAAATTATATACTTGGATTTATCAAGTAAGGTGTAAATTATATACTTGGATTTATCAAGTAAGAAAAGTAAGAAAAAGATCAAAATCTCTTGAGGTGTAAATTATATACTTGGATTTATAAAGTAAGAAAAGTAAGAAAATTATATACTTGGATTTATCAAGTAAGAAAAGTAAGAAAAAAAATCAAACTGTAAATTATATACTTGGATTTATCAAGTAAGAAAAGTAAGAAGAAAAATCAAATTACTTGAGGTTAAAATTAAATATGTAACATCTTTAAAAAAAATTTAAACCAACTAAATCTACATTAACTAAATCTACATTAAACCTAGAAGAAAAGATCAAATTTCTTAAACTATAAGTTTTTTATTATTTATTATAAAAATATAAAAAAAAAATAGTACATACCATATAGTTAAATAATTAAATGATAACAAAATATAAATCTAAAAATTTAATCCATCCCACTATTTAATAAAATGTAAATTTAATATGAATACATAAACTTCTTAATAGTATTCACTAAGAGCCAAAGATATACATGCACATAAATCTTTTAAAAAGACAAAATACAAACTTTCACATTTACGGCATTAAATCACATGGAAAGAAAAAAGCATGATAAAACCACAACCTTCTGTAGACGTTAATGAGAAGAAAAGGTTGAATGAAGTTAGAGAAAAACAAAGAGATTGAATTGTCTTATAAGCTTAACTCATTCACTTCTAGATAATAACGCTTATGATATATACCCAAAATGAAGCGACGGTGACACCTCAACTATCAAATGCTTGTGTGCACTCCAAAAGCATTCCAAAATAGGAATCTAATTTTGCCTTTGTTTTCACCATTGGAATTGATCTGATGTCAAGATCGGGTATCTCCTTTTCCGTGCCATATATTTCCTTGGAAGACCAAAGGCGAATATAACATAATAACGGATTGATAGACCCAATTGCTGTTAAAATCATTTTCTTTAAATCCGTCCATCCCTAACACGCAATTGTCACGTTTATTATGAAGTTTATTGTCTTTAGTGCTAATTTGATGATTCTTATGAGGGTAGTTTAAACATTTAATTTTTTTAGTTCTTTTTAGATCATTTTTTTCATTTAACTTTGTCTCGAATATGAATGGTTAGATCTGCAAATTTGAGGAGCTAAGTTTGTAACACTTGAATGGTTGGATCATTCCAGTACTTTAGGGGTTTTTCAGCATGTTGAATCCATTTATGCATTCATAAATACAATTTAAACAACATAAAATAGTGATTTTGTCCATATTTACATCACCTGATTTCAAAAAAAAAACAAAAGATAAAACATTTAACCAACACCCTAATTACAATGTGTAGTTGTCCGAGCATAACCTTAATAGGTCCAAAACCTTTCAATCATGTCTCAAAGAGTTCGTGACTTGCAGCATAGACCAAGCTTCTATCACCGCGTTACTACTTATAGGCATCTACAACCATTACTACGTGGGAGTGGGCTAACTAGGGAGCAATCTTCTCTCTCAAATTACTTTTTCTGGAAGTTTTTAGGTGGTGTGGTTTTAAATTTCCAGTCAATTCATAACTCGGGTCGATTTTCTGAGCATCTGGGTTGGTTTAAAATGGGGAAAAACCCCGACCGCAAAGTTCTGAAATGCATAGAACATTGATCCATGCGAAACTCAGGCTACCTCACTCAAAAAATCTGGTCCCATTTTTTTGCCTGGAAAACGGGTGTGTTTGCTCCCAAGTTAACCTACTCCTTACTACTATGTATCTGTGTGGGGACAATTAACAGAACCAAGCAGTGGTCACCCTTCCCTGAGCTAATAGGAAATAAAAAATAATAAACTAATCAATCTCCAAGACAATATATAAAGTAGAAAAAAATGGAGTAAGCTAACAACAATCTTCCTTCTAGAATTCCTCTTTTCAAACATAAAAATGGACTTAAATCAGGTCAAATTTTCAAAGATAATGTAAGTTTTATATGAATCAATGTTTCATGCATTTCAAACTCTTTTAACTGAAAATTTAAAAACAAAAACAGAGTGCCAAACTGGAAAAATAACTAAAATTACTCCCCACTCCTAAAAAGATTAATCTCCATAAGGTGAATTTAATAGAGCTCCGCGGTGACCTTATGTCCCACATGGACATTAAAATGTTAACAGGCAGCCGTATGTTAAAATTAAAATCCATTAGCACGGGTTTCGCCGTAAGTTAGTTTCGTTGCTACAGTAACGACTTTTTACTTCAATGTTTTCTTCAGTAACGTTCGCTTTAGTTATTAAAAATGTTAACACGTAAAACCGAAAATACTTAACATTTAATTAATTTTAAATTTAAGAGGAGGAATTTATTTTAATGTATATTATTGAATTTTGATAAATTCAATATTTACTCATATAGTATATGAGGGTGAGGCATTAATAGATAAAATATATATTATATCTTCATATATGAGTGTGTGGGATATTAATAGATAAAATATATACTACATATTTTATCTATTAATGCCCCCCACCCTTATATATATTTTATCTATTAATGCCCCACACTCATATATATTTTATATATGAGCGTGGGGCATTAATAAATAAAATATATATGACCGTGGGGGGCATTAATAAATAAAATATACACTTTCATATATGAGGGTGGGGGGCATTAATAGATAAAATATATACCCTCATACATGAGGGTGGAGGATATTAATAGATCAAATATATACCCTCATATATGAGGGAGGGGGGCATTAATAGATAAAATATATATTAATGCCCTCCCCCCCCACATATATATTTTATCTATTATTGTCCTCCCCCCACCCTCGGAGTCAAGCAAGGTTGTCCCTTGTCCCCTACCTTTTTTGGCATATACATTGATAAGTTAGAAGATTGCTTGAAAAACGCAGGTTGTGTTGGCCCTACTCTCACTGGTATAGTCATCAATCTTCTTCTTTATGCTGGTGATATCATTCTTATGGCAAGGAGTCCCATGATCTTGAAAACCAACTAAGAATCCTCAAGGATTTTTGCTCCAATATGGATATGATTGTTAATACTGATAAAACTAAGGTCATGATTATTAAATCCAATAAGATCCCTTATGATACCTTTGTATATGACGACAACAACTTGGAGGAAGTGTCTTCATACAAATATCTTGGCATTGATATTCACTACAAGCTCAATTCGAAAGCTTATTATGGGCTTGAAAACCATTGTAAATCGGTTGATCTTTGGAGTTGGGATAAGAAGAAACTCCTCTTTGAGATTGTTGTTACACATGTTATTCTTTATCGATGTGAATTCTGGGGTTGTAGCATCTCTCATGAATCCTGAAGAAAGATAGAGCAAATACAAAAGAATTTTATAACCTATAATCTCAAAATTAAAGGAAATACGCCCTATCCCATCCTCCTCGTAGAAACAAGCCTTTCCCCCATTGCGATCATGGCTATGACTGGATACCTAATGTATAAGAACAAGTTAAACAACATGGAAAACAAGAGGCTACCTAAAATTGCTTCAAAATCAAGTCATAACCACCATCGACTCAATCGAGGATGGCATAAAGACGCCCAGTCTTGGCTAAACTATTGGGGAATCATGGAAGAAACCATTTTGCAGAATAAAGATACTATTAAAAAAAATGTCAAATCAAAATTTAAGGAAAAAATGTGGTGTGATAAAGAGTTAGAGGA
>SNQJ01S0083418.1:7567-31581 GCA_010110895.2 Picea sitchensis | reverse complement strand
TGCATATCGATAATCAACTCCTAATTAAGATATTTCCAAGAAATACATCTCTATCTGAATGTACTTATGCATAACATTCAGATACTTCAAAACCATGTTCCTCTTGAGATCTTTGTTACCCAACTTTGAGCGCTAGGTATGAAATATGTTAGTTTTCTCTAGAAATGTTTGGTCTCTTTTTTGACGTAGAGTCATCAATCTCATTTACTAGTCATCATAGTTTTCGATAGGGTAGAACTCCTCCTTGAGGGAATCTAAAAAGGTCTCCCAAGTAGGTTCTCTCCCAAATGGTGTAGATTCATCTGCAATGTACCTCTCCCAATAACCTTTCCACCAAGCTCTAACACGGGGAAGGGATTTAACGAGTGCAAAGGTGGTTGTTTCACTCTCATATTTTTTTTGCACAGAGTAATAACCTTATATAAGATTCAACAATTTTTCTAGAGAATTTGCATCTACCTGGCCTTCAAATAAGGGGATATCAAAATTGACTAGTACCTTGAAGGGTTTTGTACCTCTGAAATGGATACTTGTGGAAGATGCCTCAGTTTCCATCGATATTCGTTGAAGGATATGAGTGAATGTTTCCATCATCTCATTCCTCTGTCACATGAGGGATTCCTCAAGAAACGTCTTAAAAGGATCTCCTACTCTATCATCTCTCTTTTCTTCTACTGTCGAAGGTTGCTTTGATTGGTGATAGAGGTTTTCCTAAAGTAAAACTAGCTCGAGAACCAACTCTCTATGCCCTGACCTGGTTCAGGAAATGCTATGAGAAACGACAACGAGAAGACTACTTTGATACCATTGATCCAAATTATGTTGAGAATGAATATAGATATAAAATAAAATGTAGCAAAAACACATAAATACAATGAAACCCAACTTCTCTTAATGAATAAAATAGTGGAGCACTATATAACACAACTAGATAGAATGGGGTAGCTTATCTATGAAGAGAAAAATATGTTGGCTATGTTTCATATGAAAAAATATTTACATCACACTCCATTGCATGCTTAAAGTATCTCCTTCAACTCGATTATATATGAGAGTGTGAGAGGAGAATAATTCCCATGATGCATGTGGGATAAATTGGTCTAAGTTTACAAAATTCCATAGGCATGTAAAACACTAGGAATTCCCAGGAGGTCTCTCATCCCAATACTACTATGTCCCAAGCACACTTAATTGTGGAGTCATAATGGGATCTAGTGCAATAACAGTGTAGGCATTACATTACATTACAAATGGAAATGGAATTACATTACATTCCTCATCAAAAGGGTGAATATCATGGTTTATCAAAACCACAACTTTGAAAATGTTGATTCATTGTAGAGGGTGGATGACCACCAAGATCCACCTGGATAATTACTCCATATCAACCAATTAGAAAACCTAAATTATCATAGGGAAGAACTCTAAAAATGATACTTCTGGTCCTCTTCATCTCTTACTTGGAAGTATTATAGGTGCCCTTCCCTATGATGCTTATGTCCAACAACTCAATTTACTTCAACATATTTGTTAGATCGTTGAATTCCTTGTTAAATATTCATCCTATGGTGGATACATAGTCATCCTCTTCGGAGAATCCCATGCCCAAAAATAGACTTGGGAAATTTCAGACCTATTGGCTCACGGATATCTACCCACAATGATTGATCGTCAGAGCATCCTTGAGTCTTAAGGGCTTGGTAATTCCATGGTAGTTTTCCATGGAAGGTGAGGATATCAAGATCCACGGAAGTGATCCATGAGATATAATTCATGCTTCCTACACCAACCAAATGTATATCTACTTCAATATTGATAAACAATGGAAAATATAAGATCATAGATCTCTCAATTGTTCCTTAAATTAAGGTGAAAATTATTTTTAATATATTTTGAAAAATATTTCATTAAATATTGCTTCTACGATATCTCACCTTGAATCCATTAGATAATTAAGAGGTGTTTTCAATAAAATTTATAGATATGTCATATTTAATCTCCATCTAGTCAATTTTCATTATGACCCTCCATTTACCGATCATGTAATACCTCTAGCATGGCATAGTAGTGGCCCTATAATACCTATAGCATGCCTTTTAAGTGGCCCTATAATACCTATAGCACACCTTGGCACCAAACCTAATTAATCGACTCACATGGACTCCAACACTGCTATACTAGATCATATTCTCCCAAAATGTAGCAAGAATCTCCCTGCATTTTCCCAGATCATTCTCCACATGTGATTTCTCCTATCCTTCTTCTAAAAAACCATGTCTAATAAATTTTCTAGTAGTATTTCAATTTCTGGGTCACTGAATATTTGATCGTTTAGGCGTACTACTAATATAACAATGAAAACCCCCAAAATCCTTTCAAAAGTTGCTTTTTCAATATCAATGGAGTTTGAGGATGTTCTCATCACATGATGAGTATCCTTGTGAGGTCATAATTGTGAAATATGGCCACTTGTTTCTACAATTTTCTTAACATTACCGCCAATGGACTCATTTACTAGATCGTGTGGCTATAGCACAACCATGGAACTGCCTCCATGCTCTTCTGGAAAGTGTGTCTAACATCCCATATATCAAGGTGATTTGTGAGGATTCAAAATGGTTGTTCCCTTCTGTTAGTTGTGATAAGGAGTGACTTGGAACTGTACTCCTGGACAAAAGGTATGAAACCAAAGAAAGACAAAAATGGATTGAAGGTAGCCATGGATAAGCGAGTCTTCTCTCTCCAATAGGTTTTCCATTCTCAATTGTTTCAGTTCTACGCTATAAATTAATCGTGTAATACATAAAATAATGAGATATCTCAAGTTTTTTATTAGCAGCATATTCCCACAATTCTAGAGGAGAGAGAAACAATCAACATCCCACACATAATCAATGATCTCTCAAGCAATTTGGAACATGAACAACTCATACGCCCAGCTCATGTGAACTCTTCAATGCTTGGAAAGAAAGGTAATTAGTTTTTTATTTATCATTATTTACTCCATATGGTGGAATTAATAAAGGTTTCCTATATTTATATTGAATATTAATCACATTTAATAATGATAAAAAAAATCATGTGATTTGAGGACTTTGAAGGTGGGTTATTTGGTTGAAGTATTTGATGGAAAATAAAAATTTTTTTACTAGGGAAATCAACAATTAGTTGGGCATGTACTTGCATGATGTGTGGTCATGTTATCTGACTGCTACCACTATAACTCCAGGAATGCCAACATGGCCCTTCATGCGACAAATAAGGCTAGTGGAGGGTTTTGAATTGATAACTTCACGTAATGGAATACCTTAACAATACACTCCATCACCAATTGTTCTATACCTCGGGGGTGAAATTTTTTCAAGTATAAAAATGAGCTTGGAAATGGATTTTTGTGAACACATTTGATTTGTAAAAAAAATAAAATTTAAAGCTTACTTTGTAAAAAGGGTTCATATTTACCATGGACACATCATAGTTGTAAACTCATGAGAGATTGAGTTATAAACATGTTATCTAGCGATAGAATAAATCCTTTGGTTGTATGTGAATGTATCCTCCATACAAAATGAGACTAAAAAATAAAGGATAAATTATCATTGACAAGAAATCTCTCTCAAGAATAAGAGCTAGTTGTATCAATATTAATAAAAATGATTTTTTTATTGTGCGACTCTTGTCCTAGATCCACCTAAAATTTGAATAAGGGGATCTTAGGTACACATTGAGTAGTTTGCAATATTTTAGAAGATTGATGACAAATTTTTATGTCTGTTTTTTACAATATCACATACAATTTATCGTTCCATGTAACACACACAAAGTACAAGATAAATTAATGAAAATAAAACATAGTAATCAAGCAGAAGCCAAGAATATTCAATAAATTAGGTTTTTAATCTACATTAGCATTCAATGAAAAAATATGCATTACAATTAATTCTAATAAATTAAAATTCAAAAGAAAAATAAATTTTGAAGAATGTACTTGCAATAGTTCTTTTTTGTAAGTGTCAAATAAAAAATCATGTTGAATTTCATTGTACTTGATGGGTTCTCTCTTGATTGAAACCAACACTCATGACTTGATAGAATCATTGTAATTATGAGTCTACATTGAAATAAGTGAGTGATTGAATTTTATATAGGGAGGAGTTGTAAGAATCCCTTGTTGTTATCGAGTCAATCGTAATCTAGATCTATTTGAGTATGAAGGTTTTCAAAGTTAGTCATAATGCTAGAGTGTTAGAGGGGAAAATCCCCCTATTACTATACTAGGGTCAAAGTATAGGAATTTTTATGATCTCCCTTAAAATACAATGTAATTCCTAAACTACCCCAAACACTCTAAATAGATGAATCGAAAGAGATAGGAAAGTATGTCAGAAGTAGTACCTTTAGTCCAACGTTCGATGTAGACCACCTCCAACTTTGTAGCTCCTAGGCTACAAGTCTCCTCCCAAAGATGAATTGAAAAAACACTTAGGAAATAAACGCTACAAATATTATATCTCTACTCATCAAAATCAGGGCTAGATATAAACTGTTATGCATAAATCAAATAAAAAACATAAAGATATCATTTGGGATGGGAAAAATATTCTTTTATTCAAATGCAAAGATCGGAAATTCCAACCTTTATAGGTTGACGCTCCTGTGAACCTGATCTGGTATCCTCTTAATGTTTCTCCAAGTTCATTATCCCAATTCTTTCTCTCACAATAGGCTTATCCCTTCAAGGGAAGGGAAGAGATTGTATAAGGGAAAAGGCTATAGAGGGAATGTTGAGGAAAAATCTTGCAATGGGTTGCAAATACTTGGGCAAGGAGGGAAAAGGGATTTAGGTAGAGTTTCACTATTCTAATTATTGATGTTTGAATGGGGCCGCAAGACCTCCTTTCATATGAAAAAAGGATAGTTATTTGGTTTGGGGACGGGATACAACAATTGAATTGGTTGGAAAACCCTTGATAGCCCGTAAACTTCTTCGAACTCCTTGCAACTTTTGGAGGTAAACGCGAGTTTTTTAGTGTGCAACTAGAGTATGTTTGTGGGATTTATAGCATGCATCAAGTGTATGTATGTGGGAATTAGTGCAGAAGGGAGTGTACAAGCTCCAAAATATGGTTTTTTAAATAGGGTTCCTCAATAGTGATTTGAAAAATTATGCAAGTAGAAAGGTCGATGCCATGTATGCATAGGCAGAAAATTTTAGGGATATAACATATTACCCCTAATGTGTGAGGTTAGAAAAACAACTGATGGTCGAAATACATTACAATATCTTTACCAGTGGGAATGCACAAAGTCGAGTGATCTCGGGACCAGAGTTTGGGAGGTCTCCATCTGCAAAACAATAATAATCTCTCTGAGGAGGGAATACCCATGCTCATGATGAACTAATAATGGGTTCCAATCAATTACACTACAGATCCATGTCATATAAATGTCTATACAAAGTGTAGCCATGGGAAATACACAACGAATCTACATCTCAAAATCATTCGATGATATTTGAATACAATACAACATGCATCGTTAAGAAGCATTAGTCTATGGTTGGAGATGAGGGATTCATAGCTCAAGAAAAAACTTCAATATCTTCAACAGATTAGGTAGGAGTAAAATAGGAGTGTAAGACTCACTACTCTAAGGTCTTCGACAAGCTGTCGGGAAAAGACTAGAGGATATTGATGATCAGGAAAATAACTTCGTCAATTTTGAATCTAGACTTGACTGGACTTACAAGAGGGTTGACTCATGAAATTCAAGATAAAAAATGAAGAATATCCAACTTAGGTTGGATAAAACTTCCCTTGGACAAAATCATGCCAGATGATCAAACTCAGGAAATGTAATATTGAGGAGGCACCACAAAATTTCCATATTATACAGGATGCACCACAAACTCTTCATATGCTTGGAAGAGTAACCAAACAGAGGAGGACACAACTCTATGTAGCAATAACAACTTCCTAAGGTCATACTAGATCCCAATGCTTGGATAACAAACAAAAGGATGTGCTTTGTCCAAGGACAACTATCTTGCTGCCGAAAAAATAATGTATATTTCTCGTCCCCTCTTTTTGGAATATTTGATCTTTTTGTCTTTTTCAAATTTTTAACGAGATTGAAAAAGAATAAAATAATGCTACATTACAAAGGAGGAAAGAGTGTCATGAGCAATAAAACTAGTTCCAAGCACATGGAACATATTGATTCTCAAGGAAAGGAGACATGTGCAGGATAAAGACACTCGGGGAAAATTCCTCCATGAGTCAAGGTGTCACTACGCAGAGGAAACAATGTGTTGCAAGGCTTGTGCATAAGGAATTATTTAATGGTTCAGTTTAGAGAAACATGGATCTGAAATTAGGCCAAAGAAGAAAAATTGAGACCCACAATGCTATTAAGCATGACACAACAAGACCCCTTCCATGTAAATTTTTACGAGCCTAGAGAAGGTAAGCTCGGTAACACTCACAATTCACCCTGATCTTGTTCGTCTTACCGTTCTCTGGAAGCCATAAGTGAGACCAGTCCATCGCAAAGTAACCATGTAGCTGCTCCGACCAGTCCCTGCTAAAAAATAGACCATATGCTTCTGGAATATCCACAACGATTATATCAATAACCTAATGAACCTTAGGGTTAGACGATAATCTAATCAATACATTTTTTAGTTTGCCTATAACTTTAACATTTGTCCAATCAAGTTGTATGATTTTCAAAGTAGATGGTTCCACTTCAGTGTTAATCTTTTGACAGACAGACCAAGGCATCACATTGGATGACGCTCTTGAGTCCACCATACAATTATGCACATTTCTGTTGAAAATCTCGAAAGTTAAAAGAAAAGGAGGTACATTTTTGCGAGTACTAAGAGTAGTAGCTTACGCCTTTTTACTTGTAGTTTCTAAGGCTACTTTATCTACATTATTTACATTATTTACATTATTTACAGGGACTACATGAAGGCTTCCTTTATCTTGAGGATCGGGATTATTTTTAGTGGAAGTCTTCTGCGAAACTTTGCTTTGCACAACCTTGTTACCAATTGAATTACCATTCTTGTCGTTCTCTGAAATATTTTGCAACATTTTTTGTAACAAAAATGGGAACTTCAACAACTCATAAATAGAAATGTTAGCCCTTAATTTTTTAAGATCTTCAACAACATCATAGAAATGTTAGCCCTTAATTTTTAAGATTCAACAACATCATAATCTAAGATAAAGCTGACATTACTCTGTTTAGTTTCTCCCGATTTAGATGGCTTTGGAGGAAGTTAAAAGTCTCTTTATGAGAAGTTTGCTCATGTCTTACTCCTATTGTTGTATGGGTGAACAGTCTCGAAGTTGGTTTGAAAGATGTTGTCCGAGAAGTGTCCAAAGATGTTCTGAGAAGACTCTTCTTCTTGAACTATTTCCTGCTCGACTTCCTCCTGAGGGATCTCGGGAGTCATCAAGTTATCTTGGGATTCTGGAATTGTTTGAAGAGCACATTGCAAACTTTCTAGGTTCAAGACTTCGGGGTTTGGATTAGGTCGATTGAAGAAGCTTCCTCGATTAAAGGAGGTTTGTAGGGTCCTTTACTCGAGGGAGCTTCTTCAGTAGACCTTTAAATCTATAACTTGATTTGATAGTCTTTGAACAACTTTAGTTAAATTTCTTCCAAATTAGAGTTTCTAGGTTGTGTTTTACTTGAGTAGGTCCGGGGAGAATTTCAACCTTCTTTGGAAGAAGAACTAGTTTTAGTTTCGTTACTAGAAGAGTCCTTAAGACTAAGTATACATGTATTTCTTCTTTAACTGGACTAGCCTCCTCGGCTTTTAACAACGTGGCCTTTTTTAGATGTTTTAACCCAAATAGCTATACTTTGATGTAAAGCTTTTAGTGTAGTAAGCTATCACAAGACTCTCAACAGGCATGGAATCAGTAGGGATTCTATTTTTAAGCGCTAAGAATCTTTGATTAAAATCTTTAACTTTTTCTTTTGGGTTCATTTTTAATCTTGAAAGATCCATGACTAAGACTCGTGAGGTTTACTATCCGAAATTTTCCAAAAAGCATGCCTCAAAATTTTCCCAAGACATGATGGTATGGGGTTTTTGGGCAAAGTACCAAGTGGATGCATTACCCCTCAAAAGTAAAGGAACAACCTATAGACAACATCTCCATGTTCAACATCATGAGTCTAATGGCTAACATAAATTTTTTAACATGATCTTCAACATTCACTTGAATCGACTAAACTTAGGAAGCAATTTCTCCGGATGTTTAGGTAAGGGTGTTGAGCTCCAGGTACGTCTACAACATCCTTGTCCAAACTGTGGTCTAGCAGGGTTGTTTCGATTTTCCATTGGGGTAGTGGTGTGGAAGGATGAGAAGGCGAATCATTTTGTCAGAAGAGGAATCTCCCTCATAAGATGAAGGAGATGAGGGAGGTGGTGAAGGAGGTATCCCGCATCCTCCCCGTGAAAGGTGTGATTTAAGATTTGATCTGAGGGATTCACAGTGAGTTTAGTGTCACCTAATTGTTCTTTGATATCTGAGAAATCCAAAGGTTGACCCCATGGACGGCTTATTGCCTAAGACGAGCTAAGGCACTATGTGTTTTAATAAGAGATTGACTTAACAATATCTTGGATGTCACCACCCGTAGGATTAGGGATTGTTATTCAACTGATCCGGCCGATCGTCTGTTGAAGTAGTTGTTGCTTGAAGGGGAATATTATCGTTCAAATGACTTCTAGTCACTATGTGAGCTGACATGGGAGGAGTCTTTTGATCACCTCATTCCATTAATTAAGTTCATGCCCTCCTTCTAGCCATTTGTTGATGGGAGAAATCTATCGTCTGTCAAATCGACAGAGAGTGGAACCGGTCCAGGTTGTCTAATAACCCAAGCCGTTTGAAATGAACCACTCTGACGGGTTTAGCTGACCAGAATGATCTAAGGTCCTAGGAAAACCAAAGAGAAAAACTAACCTAATCTAAACCAAACAAATAAAACAAACTAAACTAACTAACAATAACTAAAATGAACTGATACTAACTAATAAATAAAACTTAACTAATCTAACTAATCTAATTAAACTAACTATTAAAACTAACTAACTAATCTACTATCTATATATACAAACTACTAACTAATACTATACTAACTACTAACCGAGATATAACTTATTCACAAAATATACAATATCTACAAAATAGAGATTTAAATAAAACTCGAAAAAGTCATTCGCATTTCTTCCCTAAGACAAAGAAAGATATTTTGTTGATTTTATGATTTTATGAACAAGAAATAACTTACTCAAATTAAACAATCTAATATACTAACTACACATATATCTAACTAAAAATACTAACAAATATATCAACAAACAAATGACAAACTCCATTCGAAACTCCAAATTTGTCCTTGCGGTATGATGATTCTAGCCGGCTCCGAGGAAGGAAACTTGCAATCCCATAATCCAAAGATTCTCGTGAACTTATAGCTACAATGCACTTTGAGTTTTTTTACAGATAAACAAGACATAAAATCATAACAATTATATGATTTATAAATCTCTAATAAGGAAACCCATTATGCAAAAACTTATACTTAATAATTCACTTATGAAGAAGAGAAATCTAACATTCACAACCGACTGCATCATAAGTTTTAGGATTAATCGAATAAATCACATATGAATTATATTGATTAAATTATATCATTTGCAAAAAGACTAAGATAGCTAAAGTAGTCAAAGGCCAACCAAATGCAAATAGATACAATAAGACATGAAACAAAATATTGATATTATGAAAAGTTAAAGTTGTAGCAGAACATCAAATTTTGTCTCACCGATAAAATTCCATATCCTGTTCTCCCACGAGGATGGTGTTATTACAAAAATAATAACATTTAATAAGTTTTCCAATGTGGTAAAACCTCCCCGTAGTTATCAACCGCTTACATAATCTAGGAAAATATTCCCAAGATCAACTAAACTAGGAAACTAAATGAAAATAAATCATCCAAATATCCTTAAACTATTCATCAAATCCCATGCAATTCGAGTTCAACTGAAAAGGATCCAAAATAGATAAGTTAGAATACTCTTTTATCAATAAATGATAAAAATTAAATTTATAGACTAGTTATTTAATCATCTCGATTCTCAGAGCTAGTCTAAAATAAGATGCAGAATCATAATTGAATCGATTCAAAATATTTAAAGAACCAAATCCAATTATCTTGCAATAACCACTTGAAACGAATCAAAATGATTTTATCATTCAACATTAAACAGATAAAATGATTCAACCGAATGAGATAGGGACTACTCGTTTTTCCATTACAAAATCGGTCCTCGAGTCATAATCGAAAACTAATAAGATTGTTTCATATCCAATTGAAAACATATCGTATGTGATTGTTAAACAATAGATACAATCCGGATCCAACAAAACCACTTTCCACTTGTTATAGTTAGAATTTATAAAGAAAAATATTTGTATCATTTAATCGAATACAAAGATAGAAATACCCTGTTTTGATTATTGTTATAAGTTGGGTAAATGAAATCATACTTAACAACATCAAATCGCTTTCTCAAAGAAATCGAATGAGATCGCTTTGATATTCAATTGAAAACATAACAAATCGAAAACACTTCGTTATACTTGTCTCATCAACAGGAGAAATCATCGCATCGAACAAGATTACCATAATAATTGTATAGCAAAGATTTAGATTGTAAATGAATCCAAATGATAATTGACACATAACCAAAAACGTAATAGGATCAATCAAACAGAATTTGTCATAGATTTCAATCATTTATCCTTGCACAGTCAACATACATGATCGATTAATTTTGATCACAATTGTTTCAATCAAACGAATCGTAATAGAGTTTGACCAATTCATTTCACAAATCTAAAATGCAGAGCATCAATTATAATCTGACCTCGATTCATAAAACGAACTTGCCGATTTAGAACAAAAACTAATCGATTTAGCTAAGGATTTTCACACAATTGTTAAGATTTGACACCTTAATTTGATATGACACTGACTAACTTGAATGAATCAATAGAATAAAAACATGACACATCATCCTAACAAGTATCTTCCCAAAAACGTTTACCAAATATAACATATACCAATGATAATGAAATCGATCCGAGCAAAATCGTTAACAATCAAACTCGATCAAATCGTTTTTCAACTATAACATATGGATCATAACAGAACCAAATCCGAACATGATACAAACCAAACTATTAATTTTGTTACCTTAACAAGGCAAGTCAATCAATCAAATTCAAACGAAGATCACTAAATCCAATCAAAATCTATTAATCTCTAAATTGGGAATAGTCAAATCGTATATCGAATCAAAATGTGTTTCTATTCAAAGCAAAGCTATGTATAGAATGCACGCAATATAACAGAGCCATTTAAGGTGTGAACATAACTGTTTAAAAACTGAATTGCAAAAATTATATCAACCTAAATAATTTACAAAATGATATCAAATTTTTCATACATGTGTAGCGACGAGGCTTCTCAATTATGCCAACTTTGAGTTTACAACAGCTGTGGCTGATTCCACATTTTTTTTAAACAAGATGGAGCCGATTGTCCTTTGTTTTTTATCTGTCACTTGTAGCTTGGTCTTTTGACCGGTCAGCACTTAACTGCTCCCTCAGTGACTCCACCTGAATCGAGTATCGGAACATCAATATAATATTTCTCTAACCACGAATTGCATTGATCACAGACTGACTGTGTGGGTTTAGACGTACTCAAGAGAGGGTTTAGATGAATGGTCGAGGGTTTCACAAGGAAACTTAATGCTTGGGTAGTTAGTGTCATCCTTTAGGCAGGGGGGGGTAGGTTTGATACAAAAATCATACGAGGGTTCGACATTGACAAACCTGGCGAATAGGGGTATTCGCTAGCAAATAAGAAATGCTCCACTTCCGAATCGGAGCCCTCACTCAACATGATAGGGTTTGGCTCAAAAGGGGGTTCTGGCTTGTTCCTTTCCATCCGTCAAATCAAACGTGCATTCCTTTTCCCTTTAACATTTGCAATGAGGTTTGCCTTGGGATTTTTGCTCAGAGGCTTACCGCCTCAACACTCTTAGCCACATTGTGGGGTAAGTCGATAGGAAGGTCAGCCAAGGGTTTAGGCAATAGGACATGATAGGGGAGTCGGGGTACAACCCACCCTCACCTCACCATAGTTTTTCAACTCGGTAGGGCTTGATCCCGAACCATTCTCGAAAGCAACGAAATTGTCTAAA
This sequence comes from Picea sitchensis, assembly GCA_010110895.2. Classification (NCBI taxonomy): domain Eukaryota; kingdom Viridiplantae; phylum Streptophyta; class Pinopsida; order Pinales; family Pinaceae; genus Picea; species Picea sitchensis. Next base: position 19,274 of record SNQJ01S0083418.1, on the reverse strand, counting down.
CTATCCCCATGCGCACTCAAACATACAACCATAAGCTTAACAAGCCCATAATGAAAAAGGCTACCGTCAGCCTGATGTCTTTTGTACTTCTTCGACACTTTAAATGTGCTACTATGAAAATAATAGGGCACATTGAGAGAGTATCCATAAAAACCATAAGAAAATGGAGGTGGTGGAGGAACCTGTTCCGATCATCTTCACAGGTCACAAACTACTTGATTATCATCAATAAATCAATCCAACGTTGTTTGAGAATCGCTACTGCATACCCCATCACGTGAGGTGATTTTACATTGATTGAAGCAACACCGTCCATGGCACTTCCTCGACCTTATAATTATTAAACCAACGTTGTCCAAAGGTAGATAACTCTGTGGTTGAGCTGATGAACTGCTCATCAATCTCTAACTATACATCACCTACATTGGCTCGACAGCCATTGAAGTTCATGGAAAACTATCGAGCTACACAAAGGTTAAAACCTTCAAATGTCTGTAATTTAAGGTAAGCCATCCACCGCCTCGCCAAGTCTTACGCATTGTCAACATCAACAGTTCGGTTGTTATTGTTCAACTCTCGGGCATGACCGTGCCATGGAGCTGAATGCATGGTAAGGGAAGGGTTCAAATTCATCAACACACAGTAATAGAGTTACTCGAACCAACAACAATGAATCGAGCCAAAAGGGGTAAGTATAAATGCAGATGCTAAGGTGGTGGAGTCCGCCATGCATAATATCTATTACCCAAGTACAACCACCAAATTTCATAGTTGTTTAATCCATAATAATAGTTCAACCATTAATCCATGTGTACAACCAATCAAATCCAATGTATACCAAGATGCACCAACACTATGCCATAGTGTTTAAAATATTCAATTTTATAAATCAACACCAAATCATTATGCCTAATGTATTAATTCATATAATCAAAAGTTCAAACTAAGGTGCCAAATGATATTCATATAGTTGACAAGCCAATAATCTATGAAAATATTAACACAAGGATTATATCATATATATATAATAAATTTAATCATAACCCTCATGCAGAATCAAAGATCAGGCAAAAAGTGTAAATCCAAATGCTTAATGCCTTACAACCAATAAAATCAAGTTATGCAATCAATATAAAAATGTCCAATGAGCATAGCTTGGAAAGTCCTTTCTAGCCACATAAAGATAAACAAAAGGTAAGTGCAGTAGGCATATCAATATAAAGATCATGACAGTTCAGATAGTGATCTAAATGTGACCTTGAAAGGAGAATTTTTCACGCCAAGTGCTTGAAAACTTAGCCAGACAAATTTGAAAATGTCGCAAAAATGAAAGTGTTGTTCATTTGAAAAATGCGATGAAAAACTTGATGTTCAAGACATAGGTGTAGGCAAACTATAGGATAAAATGAATTGGCTGCCAACAAGACACCACAACATTCATAGAATATACAATCACACCCGAAGCATATTGAAATCTAATGGGCTCTACACCACTAGAAAATCGACAAGGACAGCTCTCCCACCTAACAAGATAGGTAACCGAGAAGAATACCCAAATATTCACTAGGACGTCTTTCAAAATCCAACAACTCATGCATGCAAAAACAAGCTCAGGAGAACCCAAATCTTGCCAAGCCAAGGAGGGATAAAATACTTGTGGAGGCTCCTTCATCTATAATACAAGGTAAATATTTTTTGAATTAAATTCAAACCTTATTTGAAAGGTTGAAAATGAAGGAAGACGAGGCTCAAAAGGTCCTTTTCCAATCAAAGGAAGCCATCCTAGGACTTGGAGGAGGTGTGCTCGAAGCGAGCAGAATTCCCCCTTGTTCCTGAAAAGGTACTAAACTGGAAATTCTATAAACATAATCGGTAGACACATCACTCCCCATCATAAGAGTGGGATCAACCAAATATTTATCATTGTGACCACTTAGATTCCACACCAAGAGGAGAGTGGGTTCAACCAAATATTGCATTGGTGTGACCACTTGTAGACTCCGGGACACTCTCCACAAGAGTGGGATTATCAAGATTGCATTGGCATGACCACTTTGATAGAATCGACACTCTCCAAGAGAAGAGTGGTCACCAAATATTGCATCGACATGGCCACTTCTCTTCAACCACTGGATGAATAGGTTGTGAGACAACTTGGTCTAAAAGTGCATTACCCCCAAAACGAGGAGTGTGATTGGATGAAGATTGCATCAAAGATGACCACTTTCTCAACCATTGATGAATAGGTTGTGAGACAACATGATCTAACCACATCACCCCCAAAATGAGGAGTGGGATCTTATTGAATATTCTCATCTATGATGACCACTTTCAACCACCTAACTAATTGAAGTCATTAGATGACTAGGTTGTTGGGAAACCTCATAAGACTCAGAATCAGAAGAGCATGCAGACAAGGACCACAATATTTGTGCCTCTAGAAGACCAGGGAATAAATGAGTAAGGTGATCTCCATTGCAAATATTACAAGGGAACTTAGGATTATTTCCTATCAATTCAGGTTTCTCAACAGAATTAGTTCCCCCGACATGACTAGTAGTGGTTGGTTGCTTGTCCCCAACATGACTAGCATAGGTTGTTTACATACCACTCGTATGACCCTCATTAATGAGACTCATGCCCCCAACATGACTTGTAGTGGTTGGTTTCAAATCTCTAACATGACTTGCAGAGGTTAGTGATTGGTCTATAACATGACTCATAGAGGCTACATACCTATCTCCAGTATGACTAGAAATGACTGAACGTTTTCCCCCAGCATGCATTGTAGAGGTTGGGTGTTAGTCTTCAACATTACTAGGAGATGTTGAGGACCTATCTCCAACAAGGCTCGTGGAGGTTGGTGATTGAACTCCAGTATGACTTGCAAGGACTAGGTTTGTTCCCCCAACATGACTTGTAGAGGCTGGTTGTTGGTCTTCAACATGACTTGCAGAGGTTGATGACCTATATCCAACATGAACCACAGGGGTTGGTGATTTCTTCTTCCTATTATTCATCTTTCTATTTCATTTAGACTTTCGGTTACTAGTAGCTAGAATTTCACCAGAGAAGGTAGAAGGAGGAGGAGAAGAATTTGTTGACAAAGGAACATCAACATTACTCCCATGACATAAGGTGCTTAACTGAGAAGCGTCAAGGGAATTAGGAACATTTGGAATGGTACCCAACCAAACCGTTATTCCCACATTCAACCAAGGAATGTAAAAAATGGTCATAAAAGGGACACCAACATTTCCATAGAAAGAAAAAGCACAAGAATCCCCTTGCAAATGGATTCCTTGGTTGGTATCGTCAGTAACTTTTTCCATGAGGATCTTATGCACGGGTTCTTCCCTTGCAGAATCGTTCAAGTCTGTAAAAGTCTAACACGTTGACTCTAGTGAACTAGTGGTATAAAAAAAACAATCCCTATAAGGAGGCAACTCAAAGAATTAACTCACTATGGAAAGCTAGGGAGCACAAAGCACACACCAAAAGTTCCTAAAGGAAAATCAAAAAGACAACTAACCAGTGGGAAGGGTTGTTACGCCAATCAACACTAGAGAAACTTATTGATGCAAGTGCAATTCGTACACGGAAGCACCCTCTGGGTATACTCTTGAAAGTGTGATCCAACATCCACCATAGGTACCATGGTATACCTCATAGTCACCCGTGTAAGTCCATAAAAATTGGCAACTAGGTTGCCAACTCGTAGTCAATCACCAGGTGGGTACAGTCAAGAATCAGGTTGATTGTAATGAGAAGGATAACAAAGTATGAAGCCCTTCAAGGGTACTGAAGGCAATTGGTACAAAAGACAACCGAGGATATCGAACGGATTCAAAGCCCACACGGATCCGTAGTCAAATGTGATCAGTTTGATTCCCAAGAAAGATCCTCAATACACCATCCCCACTAAGTTTGGTTCATCTTTGGAGGGGTTATCTCCTCTACCTTACATTAAATGACCTCATGTTTATCCCTTATATTAGAGGTGGGTCTTGGCTAACTCTTACAATGCTAGAATTTAGACACTCCTTATCTCAGACTCCGATGTTTTTTTTAGATGGACTTGAAGAGTTTCCTCTTCACACCTATTTCAAGGCCCTAAAAGCCTAGACTAGTTGGTGAACCTTGTAAACAAAATTTTTAATAGATTTTAAGTTAAGCATTGATTTTATGGGCTTGATTTACTCATAGGATATGAACGTGCAACTGATGTTGTTTGAGACTCTTGCAAAAATGAAACTTATAAGAATAATGGAAAATAAAACTTTACACTAATCCTTCAAATGAAAAGAGTTTCAAGGAAGAAAAAGCATGAACAATCCTTCAAATTTAAAAATGCAATCTTTTCTCCTTTCCATGCAAAATGCACAATTCAACTTTCAAGTGAAACAATAGAGAAAATGAAAGGATTTTCTTTCTCATTTTTCTTTTGAAATTATTTCAAGATGAGAAGAAAACACAACCCTATGCTAATTTCTTTTTCTTTTTCAAATAAAAATGAAAAGAAAATGCAAAGAAAGAAGAGACCTAAAAAAATAGGGTTTTTTTTTTCTTCCAATCAAAGAAGAACTAACAAAAGATGCTAAAAGAGACTGCAAAATACATGATTCAAAATACAACTCATTTTTCTTAAAACTTCAAGATAAAAATAAGTAAAAATACTTGGAAACACAAAGAGACAAGAGGATTTCTTTCTATTTTTTTTTGTTTTTTCAAAGAAAAGACAGAATAAACAGAGAAAAGAACTCAAGATTGACTTAGACACTAGACCAACTGTGTAAACACAGGGAATCGACAAAAACCAAAGGAGGATCTAAAACTTGAAATTTCACTCTAAACCTCTAGGGAAAGCAAAAGAAAACCAAGAAACAAGTTGAAACCAGATCTTTAACCCAAACTAAAACCACTAACAGAAACTCTGTAAAGACCAAGAAAGGCTTGAGAAACCCAAGGCTTCTGGCAGGAAAGAGAAAGGAATATATTTTTTTTAAACACTTTAAAGACACAGAAACATGGGCTATTGCACCAACATATTACGTATGTATGCGGGCTATCTAATATGCAGATTGTGTATGTACGTGGGTTGAGCCAAAGAAGAGCATGTACACCTCTGATTTTTCTCAAAAACAAATGGACTAGGTAGACTGACTGGGAAGGGAAAGATGGTAGGCACCTTGTAGGTGACCTGAGACCCTTAAAAGACTCAGTGAACTTGATAAGAAGTCAAAAGGTAATAAAGAAGCCAATTAAAACCAAAAACCTCCCTCTAAAACCCTAGAGACACTCCCTAGAGGAATCACCAATTCTTCTAGTAGGGGAAATCCCCCTATAATTATACCAGGGTCAAAGTATAGGAAGAGATATTATATCCCTTAAAATACAATCTAATTCCTAAACTATCCCAAACACTCTAAATAGATGATCTGAAAGAGATAGGAAATTAGGTCAGAAGTAGTACCTTTCATCCAACGTTCCATGTAGACCACCTCCATCTTTGTAGCTCCTAGGCTAAAAGTTTCCTCCCAAATATGACCTACAAAAACACTTAGGCAAGAAATGATAAAAATATTCTCTACTCATCAATATTAGGGTTAGATATAAATCATTGTGCATAAATGAAATAAAAAACATAAAGATATCATTTGGGATGGGATGAAGATTCTTTTATTCAAATGAAAAGATCGAAAATTATAACCTTTGTTGGTTGATGCTCTTGTGAACCTAGTTTGGGTTCCTCTTAATGTGGCTCCAAGTTCAATATATGTTGGCAGCCATTTCTCATTTTTATCCTATCTTTATAAGATTCCTACACAAGTGATTTGAAACCCTTGATTCTTATCGCAATCTTTTGAATAAAACAACACTATTATCTTGCGCATTTGCACACTTGCCTTTTGTTTTCGTTTTCACGACTGCAAGCGTGAAAACCTTGGTTCAAAGTCATGTCGATGGCACTAAAAACGTCGCTAGATTATTATGGTTACTCTTGTTTATGTGGTCAATTCATCTCTAATTCAATTATGGTCACACAGTTGGCAAGACACCAAAACCTTTACTCACTTGGCATTTTTTGTTTTTAATATGACTTTATTTTATAAGTTTGCAATGTAATGGTATTCCAATGATTGTGATTGAGTCCTTGATTCAATGGTAGTTTGATGTTCTATTACTTTTGATCGAATTCAATGGTTTCATAACAACGCATTAACATGGTGATTAGACCCTTAATTCAATGGTTTCATACAAAGCATACGATTTATGATCGAATCCTTGGTGCTATATTCGAAATATTGTTTTGATTTTAAAACCATGCAAACACTGTTGCAAATATTTGGGTCCACCTACCATAGTTTTCATTAATTGTTTGAATGACATTGCTTTTTAAACATTGCAATAGTGATCACCATATGCATCGTCGACTGTACATTTGGATATGACTGTTTTGCATGGGTTGATTTCGTTCCACCACCCTCACACACTTAGGCATTAATGCCCGCCTTCTATCCCGAGTTACCTCTGTTGGTTTTTGGGAAATCCCTGAGCTTTCGATCCTACGTATACCCTGTCCAAACCCTTGTCCCTTTACCCATCTCACTGTGTGCTCTCTCCTATGGCACCTGAGGTGTGCATAGAACCTAATGGCAGCCAAACACTCTTGTTATTTGACAATGCCCGCAAAGACCTAGAGAACAGTGGCTGGCTAGTTTTTATCCAAAAGTTTGAGGGTTTCAACCTTTCAGTTGCCCAACAGTTCACCCTCACCTTCGACGGATGCAGGGCTAAGGTTGGAGACATATAGCTCGAGCTAAATGAGGAATTCCTCAGCTCAGCTACAGGCTTACCAACTAAAGGACAGAGGTGGTTTAAGAACTCTAAAGTGGATGATGTGTTGTGGCCGCTCCTATTCACATCAAGAAAGATTGTTAGTTGTGACAGAGGTATGCCTGTCACTGCCCTCAAGACCAGGTGGCATGATCTATTGGCAATTGTTAAGCAGTTTGTGACTTGCGAAGGTCGTTATGGTTTGGTATTTCTATATCATCTTTGGTTATAGATTAATTTTATAGACTACCCTATGAACATGCTCCACTATATCCTACGTAGTCTTTACAAAATGTCCAAATGATTTAAACGTGAGAAGGATGATAGAAGCCTTTTCCATCACTGCTTGATCAAAGTCATTATCATTCATCATTTGAGCCTTAGTGGTGACTGTCGGCAAGCCTTCCTATCAAGGAATGGCTTTACCACCCCCCAGTGTGTTTTAATGGATAAGTTTGTGCTCACTGAAACATTGGCTGAGCCTGCCATGCCACCTGCTACCTTTTTACCCCCTGTCAAACCCTCGAATTGCCCCGACATTGACCTACCCGATACCATGGTCGACCCCTATGGTAAAGACAATACTAAGGTCGTCAAGAGGCCTGTGAGGAAGAAAGGAAAAGGTGATACTATTGTCAATAGTAAGGGAAAGAAAAATGCATGATGGATATCGAGATGTGCTCGAAACAAGCCCAACCAGAGCACTGACCAAAAGCCTATCATCTTGAGCGAGGATTCAGACTCTGAGATTGAACATTTCCTAGATAAGGAATACCCTTACTCTCATGGCCTCTACTCTATGGAACCCTATGACTATGTTTCCAACTTACCTCCGTACCTCAAGAATGACCCTAACTTCCTGGGAATTAAGCTTCATAGTGAAACCCCTGGTAGCTTGAAAGAACCCTCGCCTGTAATGCCTAGGCATGATCAATCACCATGTACCCAATGCAATTCCTGGCTTGAACGTTATTGCACGGATGTTCCCCTATTGCAATCTAAGAATAAATCACTAGAGGAACAAGTTACTGTGTTGTCAAAGGAGAACGACAGGCTACGAGCCAACGAGAAGAAGCAAAAGACCACCGGTTCAATTGTCTTCCGAAATGTTGAGGCAGCAACGACCTTTTTCAATTCAAAGTTTTCCTGATTGAATCATTTTCCTACTGCCCAGGTATGTATTTCAACATTGATTTTGTTTTATGAGTTGGTTTGAATTAGTATGACCAATTGGGTTTGCTTTCAATTAGTTATGTTTGTTTTAATAGATTCAAAACGATTTTGTTATTTACGAATTACCAAAAATGATTTCGTTATGAATCATGTATAGAAGATTTTTTTGCTAAACTCGGACACATCTATGTTTTGATTGATACGATTTTGCATTAGTATAACGATTGTGTCGGCCCTAAGTTAGTTCGATTAATTTCTTTTGGTTTGATTCTGAAACGATGTTGTATGCCCTGAATTAGCATAGTCATTTGTATATGCGTTGACGATTGATTTGATATAGTTCTGTTAGTTTTAAATTAAAAAATGATCCTGTTAGTTTTGTTTTGATTCAATTATGATTTTGTTAAGTTCTAAGTCGACATAAACTATTGCATTTGTATTGAATGAATATGAAAGATTTGCTTGATCGGTTATAGTCTGTTTCGATTGAGATTGATTCAATAATGATTTCGTTGGTTTCAAATTATCGAAACGATTATGTATGCTCCGAATTGGTAATAAAAAGTGTTTGACAGATTGAATATATCCCCGTTACCATTCGGTTAATTAAACATGATTTCTGTTTGTTTCAAATTGGCATAAATATTTGGTTACTTATGGCGTGGATGATTTGCTTTCTTTTCAATTAGCAATTAAAGATTTGTTTAATAGTTCGAATATATTTCTATTAGTTTTGGATTGATTTAAAACGGTTCTATTTTCAAATAAGACCAGCTACAGAATCGTGAGATTTTGTAGCTAGTCTTAAAATTTAGATTTTTGTTAATTTTACCAATAAAACACTATCTAAACTTGTCTATTCTTGTCCACCTATAGGTACCTGCAAATTTTAATGGAAAATTGGACATGTTGTGGAAGTTTAGAGCATACATTTTTGTGATATAGTTTTATTTTAAGTTGTTGGTCATAGGCAGAAATAGAGACTTGGGAGATTGTTCCCAGATGTTTTGTAAACTGTTTTTTATAATTCCCACAGGGATGTTTTACCCTGTGGCCTTTATATACTCATTATTTTTTGTAATGAACTGATCCCTGTTGGGAGAAGAAAGACTTTGGACTTATGAGGATACAACTAGGATGAAAGTGGATGTTTTGTAACAACTTTATCTTTCAATATATCAAACTTTTATTTCAATTTTTCTTCATATCAGTTTGCAATCAATTATTGACTACTTTAGCTATCATAATTCATTGCAGGTTGATGTGATTTGGTTTATGTGTTGTCCAAATCTGATGTCTCTTATTTTTAAGTACAACAATTACTTTGTTTTAACCTTTAATGAATTAAAGGTTTATCTTCTTCGTTAAATGAATCATTTTGTACAAACCCTCGCATACAGGTTTATCTAAATGTGATGATTTGTAAATTTTAAGATTGTTGTCATTTTATGTCTTGTTTGTCCTATCATTTATATTCAAAGAGCACTGTTTCTTCCTGTTTACAAGAATCTTGTGGAAAATCGAGTGCGGGTTTCCTCCCATCGAACAGCTGAATCGGATACTTTTCACGGGACAAATTGGAAAGCATTACTTCAGGTTAGATCGTTATTTACAATTTGATAGATGATAAATTCGAGAATTTTTAGTAGTTTAGATAGATGTATAGTTTAGTTTTATAGTATAGACTGTTATTTTAATTATTCATCTTTGATAATTGTCATTTTATTTTTGTTTCATAAAATTATAAAATTATTAAATAATAGCCTTGCTGACATATGACAGCTCACAAATGTTTTTTTCAGGTTTTCGATTTAAAATCTGTAATCTGTAAATATTGTACATTTGTAGTTGGGATCTAATTCTGTTGATAATTGAACATTTAATTTCACAGAATTATTGTTGTATAATATTAGACAATAAACTGTATATATATATATTTCAGATTTGTTTATTAGTTTGCTTTAATTGTTGTTTTCGTTTAGATTAGTTCCTTTAGTTAGTTTTCTTTTGTTTTTCTAGTACTTAGATCGGCCAATGGAGCCGCTAAACCCGTCGGGGTGGATCATCCCAAATGGATTGGGTTATTTAGACAACCCCGTACCGGATCCACTCCTCCAGTTGGTGAGCATTCATTTTCGCTCGTCAACAAATGGCGCTAAAAGGAGGGTTGACTGACAAGCTGGCCTTGTAGGAGCCTTTATTTTTTAAATGTATTCAATTTCCCCATGGCTCCCCAAATCATAGTTTTGGAACATGCTTTCAACTTCTCATTACCCAATGTTCCCAATGAGACAGTCTCTCGCTTGTCCAAACTCACACTTTGATGGTGGAGGCAATATATCTACTAAAGACCACCTTAACAAGTTTTTGTGCAAATGCATCAAATATGACATCTCAGATTTAAGAGTTTTATGCAGACTTTTCGCTTTTACTTTTGGAGGTCAGATCAAACATTGGTTTGAATCCTTTCCAGCATGTCACATTTTTTATTGGTTTCAATTTGTAGATGAGTTTCTAGATGCTTTTGAAATTTATGATTTTGATCAATTATGTGAAGAATTTCATACTTCGCTAAACAATGGCGATTTGTCTTTAGAAGACTTTTTGACAAGAGTCTATCATATCCTTTGTAAATTTAATCTCGATGACATGTCATTGGCATTAAATCTCTTCTATGATGTTGCCATCCCTTCCATCTAGTCATGTTCAATCATGAATGAAGAACCAATTGTAAATCCTATCACTCAACTGCAAGAACAATCTTCTTCGTGAGAAGAGAAAAATTCTTCTGATAATGTTGAACAAGCTAGGGAGGTAGAACCTATTGACCAGGTTCTTATTGACAACCAAATTGGTTTTTCCTTTGAATCATTGTATTTTCAGTCTTTGAACAGTATGGAATATTATTCATTTCTGGCTCAAGGTGAATATCCTCATTCTTGTAACTCATGCTCTAATCAACATTTAAAATCAGTCATTGAAGAACACTTAAGTGATGAAAATTGTCTTGAATGTTCTATTACTCCTATGAAACTGATTAGAGAAGAAGTTATGAAACTAGAAGAAGAAACCTTAAACCTTCACCCTTAAAATGCACTTTGTTCACAGGAAAGACTAGATGTTTGTCACATAAATTTTGAATTATCTATCGCACAAAAGGTAAATCTGGATGATCATATTATATTGAGGAATTTGTCACCAAAACAGATTGAGAGTTTTAAATAAAGTGAAGAGAATTGTCTTGAGAATACCATTGTCGAGTATCATAGTTCAAGAGATTATTTTCATCTGCTTATTTCTGATTCCTTTTATTTTTTATATCCTGATCTATTCCTAGATTCTGGTGGACTTGACATCTTACCTAAAACATCCTACTCTTTTCCACCACAATCATATCCTTTCGATATGTTAAAATTTGGTGAAATCATTTCCAAACCTAACATTAATAAACTTGGATTTGATGCTTGTTCATTTTCATCACTCACATGGGAAAAGGACATGTTCTGAGATGATTTTACACATTTTATTGTTGAAAAGGACAATGCATTATATTTTATGGAGATCAAACGTTCTACATTTCATATTTGTTCTTTGCTTAGCTCGAATCTTAATGTTTATACTTCACATTTTGAAATGATCAATCACATCGAAGGAAACATTCAAACCAATGATCTAATTGATTGCATGAATCCTCCTA